>QZGG01003765.1:0-20553 GCA_006409495.1 Sedum album | reverse complement strand
ATAATGATAGTGACCCATAAAATACGTGTTCCACCGAAACAATAATTTATCTCCGGAACCACCCTTCGGTTGAGATGATGTTCTTCTGTCCTGCGTATAAATAGATGTCCTCCTTGATCTCTTTCCGCAGAAGAGATTACAATACATTTATCTTACGTATTTTTCAGTTCCTCTCAAATGGAATATTGTACATGCAAATTCTCAAATTACACATGCTTATTTTATTGATTTCCTTGAATTATAGTAATTATCATATATAAAGTAACTTAGTAACGTGAATACAAGACATGGTTTATAATTTGTTTTACTTTTTTAATATTTTGAACAAGATAAATGATATATTATTTTTATAAATTGATATCATCCCTAAGAGTGAATGTAAGCTTTTATCTAGTCTTGTGTACATTTTATTTATTGTGTATCTAATAAAGCAAATATATATTACGCCATTTGTAAAGATGGATTGATTATCAGAAGCGGATGAAAACAAATTTAAAGTAGACTCTTAATCATTTTGAAGAAAATGTATATAAGTAAATAAATATTTCCCTTATTTCCCTCTAACTCTTTAAGTAGTTTTGTCTCTCATGAAGAACAAATTTTTTTTAAATATTACTCATGGAAGAGAGTATATTTTTCTTCTTTTAAATGATTCAATATTTTATGTATATAATTGCGAGTTTATAAATTTGTTAATTATTTATTTACATCAGGACCCGAACCAAAATGTAATAAAAGGAAAAAATTGGAGAGTTTGACGTCCTCGAATGAATGGCATGCACAGCTAAAATTTGTCATTTTCATTTTATCGTCTATTTGACTAATTGACGGACGGATTTCTATTACAAATGACTATAATTAGTTTATTCTTTATCCCATCATTATTTTTCAGTGATATCTTCATTTGTAATTATTAACGTTAAGCTATAAAGATAAATATATTTTTAAAATCGACAATTGAGTCGGCAGCTCAGTGAAAGACGCTACGATCAGGTTCCAGGCCCACGAGCTATAATTCAATCATTTATATGCCGAAATTGCCCTTAAGAAATACTGAAATTTCAGGATTGTGAAGGGCCAATAAAGTTATGTGGTGATGCGATTTTGGCCGTTTAATATCATAAGAGCCGGAATTTGATTGGACAGGGCAAGCAATTCCTCACTAAAAAAACATGTTGAAGTTCAGACTCATCCCGGGCAGATTTACATTTTACAATCTACAAAACAAATTTGTGGGTTAAGCATGTCAGGTGAACTCGTTTTAATTATATTCGTGCTAGTAATACTCTAAATTCAATTTAACGATTAAAAATATATTTAGTTTTTATTTTAGTTAGGTAGTTCAAGATTTTTATTATAATTTTAGGAAATGGTTCAAAGAGGATTGAGAGAAAGAATAACATTATTTTGACATTAATTTCTATCAATTCAACGGTTAATATTGATAATGTCAATCCAACACTGACACGTGATGACATGAACGTTACCAAAATGACTCTATGGTGTATTGACATGAAAGTATTACGAAAATATATCAATAAAGTTCATGGTTTGTATCTTTGAAAAGTGATGCTCACTGAGAAGTATATTTATTTTTAGTAGGCAAAATATTATTTATAGGATAAAGGGGCAAAGCACTTATCATCATCAGTACACTTCACTGATTGTTCAACTTTTGTTTCTTGGGAAATATTTCAACTTTTTGAGTGCGTATCAAACAGCCACTGGCTGCTGGCTGGCCAATCTTAACTTTATATTCAAGTTCTTTCTTATCTCAATTAAAGCTATGGGTCCAAGCACATTAATCCAATTGGACAACTGATGCATCAATGGGACCTTTTCTAGTCTATATATGTTGAGCCTCTTCCTCAGCTCCTCTTACTCCAATACTTTCTCTTTTACTTTATTAAATCATTAGTCTTAGTTGTTGTAGATAATAAATAGTTTCTTCTTTACAACTTATTCATCAGTTCATTGGGTATTTTTTTCCAGTTCTGAATCATAAGTTGCTAGAGAATTTATATAAAGTGATGAATAATCCTAAGCAGTTATCTGAAGATCAGAGTCTCAGTGTGTCAAAGGGCTCTGTGGGTGAGAAGCTAAAGCTAGTCTACAGGGCGGCCAAGGAGCGACACAGTGGCAAAAGTAGAGGAGGGTATTGTGCTGAAGATCCTATTAGAACTATTATCTTCTTGGGTTCATGGAACCATACATGACTTGGCCTATTTGATTTTGCTATCATGTGTGGATGAACTGAGTCATGATTCATGAAACAAATGAGTACATATAAAGAATGTTTGTAGTTATGGCATGTCCATGTAGTCCTATGAGACATGTGAAGGGGCTTTTGTATATAGATGTGATAATAAAAATCAAAAAAAGTTGTTTATTTTGGTGAATTCTGTTGATCTGTCCTGAACAACTTACATGTCAAGTTTGGTTGTTGTTTTTTGGGAGAAATGTGAACTTTGTACCATGACTAAAGAGCATTACTTGAAACTTGCTTGCTGTTACTGAGGAAACATGGATCTGATGTACCTACCAGTTTCAAGATCATATCAGTTCGCAACTCATGGGGATTCATTTGATTTATTGTTAAACACTTTTGTAAGACTTGAAACTGCAAGACAGACTGAATAAATGTGTTGGGGTCTTTTGTTGGTTGGCTGAATCATGATTGAAAGAAAAGTTTCGAAGAGTTGTTTTCGACTTAGCTGCCCTGAAACTGATACCGTACCATATGTATAAAACATCACAATTGATGTGCACAAAGATAAGTAGGACATCAACTATCTGGCCAAAACCAAAAACTTGTGGATTGGCCAAAACCAAGAAATCTAAAATGGATTAAATAAAACCGAGTTAAATCCGAGAGTAGGGTCAACACTTAAGGAAACAAAAATTCACTGTAAGAAGGATTGATGAGTTGATAAGGCTTCTTAAAATACATTTGATATTGGCAGCTCAGGAGAGGATTAAGCGGATGTTGCACGAGCTCATACCAAGCTGGATCTTCAGCCTTTTCCTTTGTGATTCTGAGGCATCACTACCAATCTCTTTCTTTAACTCATTGATGATTTGCTCCACTCGTTTATGTGGCTCCCCATTTCATCAAGTGCAAGGAAAGTGGTTGAATGATTATGGAGTAAGTTAGTAACACCATTATTTATACATCCCGATTCTTCAAAATATATGAATCATCGGATACAAAATTCATGTAAACTTTGTTGAATACAGCAGAAAACATAAACAACCTGATTTTAAATTTAGTGGCAACTAGACATTAGGGTGTTAGTGACATGCTAGTTAAATAAAAAGAATGTCAGAAAAGGATATTTTTGTCACAACTGTGATCAATGGTTTGTGCTGGAAGCGTGTTTACTGCACCAAAAAAAAAGGAAAACCAATGATCAATGCAAATTAACATAGTAGAAATGGGTCGGAAGCGTATTAAACTTATTCAGAGTTTTTTTTTTTGATTCAAGGTGAGATGTTTCAGGAAAAGATATTACAATACATGCAAATGAAGCATAACTGAATGGATAAATTCAAAGACAAATCTATATCGAGAAAGTCTCATTAAAGACATTTAAAGAGCAGGCCATGATCGGCACCATCCCAAACGAACTCACCAAAGTCCAACCACCGTCCGGACTCGAGAAAACCACACAGCGGCCCAAATAGCAGACCAAGAGGGAAAACAAAAACCAGGTAAGGCAGGAAAGCCAAGAGCAGAGGGCTGGCCCAAACAGGCCCAAGCAGCAACCCCAGCCACAATCAACACACCAAACCCTAGCGCCTCCGCGAGCCGCCTCCTCCATCCGCAGCTCCAGCCGCGAGCCACCTTCGTAGCCCCCAAACTGTCGCACAGCAGAGAGCAACCTCGCCGCCATCCGCATCAGCCGCATCGCCAGATCGGCCGCCATCCGCATCAAGCCGCATCTCCAGCCATCCGCATCAAATCGGCCGCCATCCGCATCAGCCGCATCCGCATCAGCCGCATCGCCAGATCGGCCGCCGTCGACCAACCCAGCCGTCGATCAACCGAGCCGTCAACCAACCGAATCCATCCGGGAAGCCTCAGACGCCACAGCCCCGAGCCCCAGCTCTCGCACTCCGTAGATCCAACCGTCCCCGACCCAGTCCACCCTCCCGTCTCCGTCCGGCGCTCAGATCCGACCGACGCTCATCTCCGCAGTCCCATCCGAAAGCTCGTCCACCACCAGGCCGAAAATCGCGCGGAGGCTTGGATTGACGACCAAGCCCTTCCTCCCTGCAAAAGGCGACATCCAACCCGTGACCGAGCAAACAGATCCATGGCAGACCGCCCTCGAACCACCACATGACAATCCCCGAAACGGGGTCAGAAAACAAGCACATGGCTTGAGGAAAAGCTAGCACACGGCTAGAGGAAAGCTAGGGCATAGAAGCTCCATTATTGAAAGGGAAAGACATAACAAGAAAGGGAAAGCAAACGGAAGCAGAAAAGGAAACGGGGGCGGAGGAGGAACAACCACCTCCGAGGAGGCCGTCCTCCCCAGCCCAGATCTGAAACTCGTACGGAAAACCCTTTTAGAGAGAGGTTAGAGTTTGAATAACAAAAAACAACCAAGTTCAAAAAGGTAAAAGGAGACAATTATTCAAAGTTTATTGGATTGAACTTATTTGTGTGTGGCAAGTTTGTTGTAAAGACAAGAGCGTAATATAGTCTGTAAGTGAAAGATTCAAAAAGTGTTGCCAACATGATCAAAGACCTGCTGGAGCAAGGTCTTAAGCAGTAAGTAACATGGACACAAATCCGAGAGATTTTTTATTAAATCTCTAAGGCGGTTTGTTATGGTTTAGATATCAATCAAATTTTGATTGTTATCTAAACAATTGGTTAGAAAGATTTGGTAGTTTCTAAAAGATAATGATAGCTAATATAAATAATTTCTTTATTTTTAAGAAACCCTAATCTTCTCTCTATAAATATAGAGGGAGGCCGATCAGTGGAGTACGACTTTAAGGTAGATTGATCAGAGAGCGTGTTGTGATCGGAATCATCCATACAAAATGAGTTTTGCAAGCATAATGCACGGAAAAGTGCGTTGAGTTAAAGCTTGCTGCAGATCTATGTGAACGCTGTCGCAATAGAGGTTGTGACAACAAATGCATTGATGTGCATTGTGCGTGTTGTTCGCGTGAAGAACAAGAGATCAGTGGGAGCTCTGATCTGGTGGATAACTAACTGGAGGTTTATACTTACACAAGAGGGTTTCGTAAGTCAATCACTTAAGTTCTAAGTAGTAGCATGTTACAGAACAATAGGATCGTGTATCGCCTAAGTTTATTGTACTTGAATTTGATTATAGTGAACCGTTTCCACTGCGCTTTGGGTAAGCCCCCACATTAAGCCTTAAAGGAGCTGAACTGAGTTACCAAGATCATGTGTCGTTTATATTTCTGCATATACGTCTAAAACAGTATCTGCTTAATCTAACATGTAATAGATATTATACAAGGATCTGTGACAGACCGAGTAGCTCAATTTCAATTGGTATCAGAGTGAATCACTCAACACACTCAGTGAGATCCTACTATAAAGTACTGTTTCAGACAAGGAAACATGATGAACTTTAGAGACGCTCAAATTTGATCCCCAATGCTCGATGGAACGAACTGTTAGGAAGATTAGGATGAGCGTGTTTATTAAATCTATCTATGAATGAGCATGGAGGAACATCATTGTTCGTTGGGAACATCCACAAGTGGCTGATAAAGACAGTGTGAAGTCTTTCAGAGATGAGGACAAATTGCAATGCTGAAGAGAAAGTTGTTTCAGCCAATGCTCGAGCACTGCATGCTATCTTTGGAGGAGTACAACTCGATATATACTCATTGATTTTGAATGTCAAGCTGCCAAAGATGCATGAGACATACTGGAGACCACATATGAAGGGACTGACATGATGAAAGAGAGTCGATTATTAACCTTGATCTCTCAATTTGAGAATCTCAAATGATGAAAGATTAATCGGTGACCGAGTTCAACAAGAGGTCGCCAAAAAGACAACCCAAACTACTTTGCATTTAAGTAAATTTTATGCGATGGATAGATGTCATTTAATTATTAATTTAAGAGAACGGATCAAATGAAACGAGGTAGATTGGTTAAAACATAAAACCAAATCGTAACCGTCCGCTGTATTTACTTAATGGCAAAATTTAATTGCCTAAAATATTCACATTAAATAATAGAAGTACGTTAGTAATTGGGCAAAAACAAAATATATTTAAAATATATTTGCATTTATCATCCCCTTATTTTTTGGTAACCGATTGACAATTTTGATTTTTTAGATATCGAACAGATCGATAAAATTCGTAAAAATCTTTTTCAAGCTTAGAAGCAAACACAATGAGTTCTGAGATCGGAAGTAAAACACTCGGCATACATTCTAATGGAACGTTCAATTCAATGCATTATTGATAAGAATTTACTACATACATGTTTGGTTCAGGTTTTGTACATGTTTGGTTCATGAACCATGTTAGTCAAGGTTGTACAAAAATACATGTTTGGTTCAACTTTTGTACATGTTTGGTTCAGCTTTTGTATATGTTTGGTTCATGAACCATAACAGTTAAGGTTATACAAAAATACACGATTGGTTCAGCTTTTGTACGTGTTTGGTTCATGAATCATAACAGTTAAGGTTGTACAAAAATACAAGGTTGGTTCAGCTTTTGTACATATTTGGTGACTTTGGTCCATGAACCATAACAGTCAAGGTTGTACAAATATACAAGGTTGGTTCAACTTTTGTACATGTTTGGTTCATGAACCATAACAATAAAGGTTATACAAAAATAATGGTTGGTTCAGCTTTTATACATATTCGGTTCATGAACCATAAAGTCAAGGTTATACGAAAATACAAGGTTGGTTCAGCTTTTTATACATGTTTGGTTCATGAACCAAAAAGTCAAGGTTATACAAAAATACAAGGTTGATTCAGCTTTTGTACATATTTGGTTCAGCTTTTGGTCATGTTTGGTTCATGCACCATAATAGTCAAGGTTGCCGATAACTGAATTCTCCCCACTTCTCCTCTTTCTGGTCCTTTTGCGCACTATTTTATGAAGATATTTAGATTAGGGTTATATTTGCGAAAGATAAACTATTCAGAACATGAAAACTTTATCAAGAATATTGTTTAGATAATCATTAGTACTGTTCTTGCATCTAACACGAAATAATTCAAATATATGGTTCGCCGTTTGACACCATTTGGTTCATGAACCAAAATATCCACTAAGAGATTACATGCATTGAAAAACAACTCACCATAGGGTTCGGAAACCTCTCAATCACCATTTTCATTAAGTCCTGACCCTGTTGATTGTTTAATGAATTCGACAACTTTTCAAATTAATTCAAATTAATTGTTTATTTCATGAATAATTTGCCCTTGATCTTCTAATATATTTAATTTAAATGATGATTTTGTTAAAATTTGATTGAAATCTGAACCTTATATTCTTTCATGATTCAATGGCTATATTATGTTTTTGTTTATGTTATATTTTATACGTTAGTTTCATCAGATCCGTTCTCTTAGTTTAATGATGTAACAGTTGAAATCAAAATCATAAAAATGAATTTAGCTGATATTTGAAATGGGCCATATGGTCTGGCTCAAAAGCCAGAATGTGAATGGGTTTTTTAGCATTGCAATGCAGGAGTCATAAAGCTCTCATCTATTAAAAGCCAAATGCAGCGTCGCTCTTTATTATTTCAACCATTTGTAACTTGTAGTTATTGTTCACATGGCTTGTGCAATCATGCACGTGGATCCAAAGAACCGGTAGCATTAATGACATTCATGATAACATCTTCAACTACATGATATGATGATAGATCCGATCCCAAACGGTGAATTCAATTTCAACTTGGTTACTCGTTTTGTGAACGTAAGCAACACTTCTGATTGCTACCATATCATAATGCATCTCAATTATTATGCATTGACTTGCTAAATCCCAATTGCTTCAAGACATTCTCGTATGTTATTTAGAATTTGTGTCCAACTAGTAATTTCCAAACCGTTTCATCTGCACTTGTAGTCTCACTTTCACATAGCAGCTACATGTACTAGTTGCCGTTTGTTGTCGCTTACTGATGGAATTTTAGTCACTCCTTGGCAGAGTTTTGCTACTCACCTCACTTAACTTTTGGTTAACATTTGAATATAAGATATCCGAGGAGCCCTCAACTACATATCTATTCCTAAATTAAATTAGTAAGATTACATTTTAAACTGTTTCATGCTCATCACAATATTCATTTATTGACTGACACGTGTTTACCTTTTGGGTTAGTGGGTAACACTAAATGCAAGTGAGTTAGTTGTTGCCACATCAAATTGATAAAGTAGTAAATGAGATGAACGGTTGAGATGTGACCGTATATTAAGAGTGTGGATATACTTTATCTGTTCTATATATAAAGCATAAAAGGGTGAATCGTTAATTATTTTTGAAGACAAAATTAATTCCCCCAAAATACCCATGATTTTATAATTCGTTACATAAAAATATTTCATTTAGTTATTATTTACTTTAAAAAATATATAAAATACAAATAGTTCACAAATGTGCACCAATAAACTAGTCATAAATAAGTGATATGCATCAATCTAATGGTTAATATTTGTAATCACAAACCCTTACAATTTGTGCATATAAATTTAATTAAAATCTTAACTAATCTCAATCGTCAGATTTAAATAATCAATAGTTAAAATTATATCTTATGTTATTACATAAACATACCATCTCTCATTATCTCTATGCATAAACAAATACTACTACAAAGTTGATCAATTAAACCTCAATCATTAAAAATTCAATTCAACTCCAAGTCTCCTGCCTCCAACTTAAGCTAGGGTGCGGTGTTGCGATCTTTCCTGTCTTTAGGTTGGAATATTAATTTCCACAAGCCAAAAATCAACGCAGTGAAAATGACCACACACTGCATTTACTGCTAAACGACACATATAGTATGTCGTTTTATTGTGATTGATATTTGAATGAAACCAAATTGGGTTTGAGTTTGTGTTGTTAGCAATTTATCAAGATAATAACAACCGGAGTATCCTCCACGGAATCAATATAGAGATTCTAATGTTAACTTGTGACGGACAAAACAGACCGGTCCTTTGCTTCTAGAAGAATCATGATTATGGAAGCGACGACAACCAACCAAAAACATTTTTTCTTCACACTTATTTTTGTGTACTATCTAAATTTTTGTTGTTCACAAGGTCCTCTTCTTGCTTACTTATAAGTTGTACGTGGCACTTTTTTGATGACTTACGTTTTGTTGTTTTTTCTTCTGCTTATAAATATTCATTCCACCCCAATATGTTTGTCCATAAGAACATTAAATGTGTGGTAGAAAAATGTGTTGTTAGTACACTTTGAATTGAAAATAAAATATGTGTTGTTCGTACACTTTGAATTGAAAATAAAATATGTGATTGAAGAGTAAGGTTTTAGAAGGATCGATAAATAAATGTGAGACGCTGAAACATGATCTCAATCGTTGATTACTAACAATCCAACGGATAGATTTGATTCAAAAAAGTAACCGTAATCTCAACCGCTAGGATTTTTTGCAAATCCAACCGCCCATTATATAAAAACCAACTTTAATCTCAACCGCATATTAATTTAATCTAACGGTTTATAATAAGTCCTTCCGTCTCACCTAAACTCTTTGTTTCTCTCAAACTGTACCCTATGATTGAATATATCTTAAATAAACAAACATTAGCAATATGGATCCTGCTGTTTCAAATCGCCGGATAATCTAGAAATATGGATTCTGCTGTTTTAAAACCGTAGGGTCATATACGAATTACCAATTAATATGACAATTATTTGTTTTGTATTAACTCCAAAAAAACAATTTTGATAAAATAGTTTACAACGATTTCAAGGATCCCAATTAATAATTGCAGTTTCAAACAGCAGATCCCTAATTATTTTAAAACGCTTCATTTTGATGCAGACGTGTCATGCCATGCGTGATCAAAATGGTATGTAATTTTTCTGCACAGGGATCCCGCGGTTTCAAACCACGGAATATTAAAAAGATTACATTTTTGAAATCAAAAATTCAAATTTGACAAAAAAAAATATCACCAACTCAAACCTAATATTTTTGAAATTTTCCAATTATTACAATGTTAATCAACAACATAATAAAAAAGTAAATTTACTGTTGATCAATGTAAGCTGCCGAAATGCGAAAAGTGATTTTTTGTTAGAAAAAACAAATCGAACATCAAAATTCCTACAATGTTACTATCAAAAAAATCATAAAAAACACCTCACTCTCCTACCAAATTCATCTCCTCCTCTCCTTCCTTTTTTTCTATTAATACACACGCTCTTCTCCCTCCCTCTCTATACCCAATTCACGTCTCTGACTTCATCAGATGGTGTAATGAGGTACGCTACTGAACAATCTTTGCTTGCATGCTTTATCACTCCCAATCTGCTGCTTCTCCAGATTCCATACTTGTCTTTTGTCCCTGAATATGTATGACCTTATGTGTTAGATGGATCTTTCTGCTTCTAAAACAAAAAAAGGGTCTTTGTTTTTCTCCATTTTTATAATGTTTTCTTGGTGTGTTTTCGAATTTCAGTTTCAACTTTGTGGTTGGATTTCTACTTTGTCTACCCTTACGAGATTTCATTGTAAAGTTGCTTCCTTTATGTGTAATTTTCAGGAAGTGGGAGATCTGAGCTGAGTGTCACTTTGTTTTCTACCAAATTTTGTGGAAGCAAAATGTCACCAGATTCCTGGTTTACAGAACTCTCTTGCTCCACCTCTGTCATTGACTCTTCAGACGCTGCATCATCTTCAAGCATACTCCAATGGATTGGATTCATAATCCTTTCGCCGTGTCCTCAAAGGATCATGTTGTCATCCATTGACATCCTCCTATTGGTTGTTTTCCTCTCATTTGCTGTTCACAAGCTCTATGCTAGATTCACCTCCAATGGAGATTTCGACTTTCGTAAGCATTCGAGGAATAGTGTGATTGTCAGGACTGATGTATGGTTCAAGCTTACGCTTATTGCATCGATACTTCTTGGCCTAGTGTACACTCTTGTATCTTTAGTCAGTTTTGCTAGAAGCTCGGGTTCATCTTGGAAGCTGGCTGATGCACTTTTTTGGCTAATTCAAGGTGTGACTCATGTGGTGATTGGGGTTTTGATTGCTCATGAGAAGAGATTCGAAGCGATTACTCATCCAGTGTCTCTTAGGATTTATTGGTTTGTGAACTTTGTAATCACTTCTTTGTTTACTGCTGCTGCAATTGCGCGCCTGAGCACACATCAAAGTGGAGTTGAGGTTAATTTGAGGAGCGAGGATATAGTTTCTGTAGTTGTCTATCCATTGGTATTAATGCTTCTTTATGCTGCTACTAGAGGCTGGACTGGTGTGACAATTGGTGCAGAAAACGGACATAATTCAGGAAGTGATGTAAAGCTATATGAACCCTTGTTGGAGAAAGGAAATGTGACCGCATTTGCTAATGCGAGCGTCTTATCGAAAACCTTCTGGCTTTGGATGAATCCTCTTCTGAGTAAAGGATACAAATCACCTCTTAATATAGATGAAGTTCCTACTCTTTCGCCGGAGCATAGAGCAGAAAAGATGTCACTGCTTTTCGAATCAAATTGGCCTAAACCTAGCGAAAAATGTACCCATCCTGTTCGGACCACATTATTCCGTTGCTTCTGGAAAGAAATTTTGTTCACTGCAGTTTTAGCCATAATGAGGTTATCTGTCATGTACGTCGGACCTGTCCTGATTCAAGACTTTGTAGATTTCACATCTGGGAAGAGGAGTTCGCCTTACGAAGGATATTATCTTGTTTTGGTACTGCTAGTTGCTAAATTCGTTGAGGTCTTGTGTAGTCATCAGTATAATTTCAACTCACAGAAAATTGGGATGCTTATTCGATCAACACTCATAACGTCCTTGTACAAGAAGGGTTTGAGGCTATCGTGTTCCGCAAGACAAGATCATGGGCTAGGTCAGATTGTGAATTACATGGCTGTTGATGCACAACAACTATCTGATATGATGATGCAGTTGCACTCTATATGGTTAACACCCTTTCAGATTGCTGTGGCGTTGGTGATTTTATACGGTTATTTGGGTGCCGCAGCTGCTACAGCAATTCTTGGTATCATTGGCGTGATGCTTTTTGTTATATTTGGCACCAAGCGGAACAACCGCTTTCAGTACAACATTATGAAAAATAGAGATTTAAGGATGAAGGCCACCAATGAGTTGCTTAATTATATGCGTGTGATTAAGTTCCAAGCATGGGAAGAGCATTTCAATAAACGAATATTAGCTATTCGTGAGGCGGAGTTCGGATGGCTCACTAAGTTCTTGTATTCTATGTCTGCAAATATTGTAATAATGTGGGTGACACCCTTGATCATCTCGACCATAACATTTGGTGCAGCCATTTTGCTAGGCATTAAGTTAGATGCAGGAACAGTTTTTACGGCCACTTCCGTCTTTAAAATTCTGCAGGAGCCTATTAGGAGCTTCCCGCAATCTATGATTTCCATTTCTCAAGCCATCATATCACTCAATCGGCTAGATCATTATATGTTGAGTAAAGAGTTGGTTGAGGAATCTGTTGAACGACAGGATTGTGATGGCCGAGTTGCTGTTGAAATTAAAGATGGAAATTTCAGCTGGGACGATGAAGATAGCAATGCAGTTTTGAAAAACATAAATTTGGAGATTCAAAAAGGAGAACTGGCGTCTATTGTTGGGGCTGTTGGCTCTGGAAAATCTTCATTACTAGGCGCTATTCTTGGGGAGATGAATAAAATTACCGGAAAGGTACAAGAAATACATAATATTGAAGCTGGTTATTTTTGAAGTAATCATTCCTATGTACTTACTGTTTGTTAATCCATCGACAGGTCAGGGTCTGTGGATCAACGGCGTATGTTGGGCAAACATCTTGGATTCAGAACGGAACTATCGAAGAGAATATTCGATTTGGTCTTCCGATGAACAGGGACAGATATAATGAAGTGACTCGGGTCTGCTGCTTGGAAAAGGATTTTGAAATGATGGATTATGGAGATCAGACGGAAATTGGCGAGCGTGGCATCAACCTTAGTGGCGGACAAAAACAGCGAATTCAGCTTGCCAGGGCTGTATATCAGGATTGTGATATTTATCTCCTGGATGATGTTTTTAGTGCCGTGGATGCTCACACTGGGTCAGAAATATTTAAGGTGAACATCATTTTCTTCTTCTTTGGATCTATGATAAGCGAGCAGATTTGTGATTTATTACATGGCTTGGGTTTCATCTACTTGTCATTATCAATTGTAGGAGTGTGTTCGAGGGATACTTAAAGAAAAGACCATCATCCTCGTGACTCATCAAGTTGATTTCTTGCACAATGTGGATCATATACTGGTAAGCATTTTTCGTAGGTTAAATTGTACAAGACCAGGTTATGCATCATTTTCCGTTGGTTAAATTGTAGACTTGGGATGTATGAGTAATTTTTATGGATCCTTATACATGTCCAATAACCAGGTTATGCGAGATGGATGATTGTGGGTTATTGGAATTGGCGTGGATTTCAAAGCTCTAGTGAATGCTCATGAATCCTCCATGGAACTTGTAGAAATGGGAACTAAAACAATGACTGAAAAGCCCCTAGGTTCTCCGAAGACGCCGCAGTCTTCCGTAGAAGTAAATGGGGAAAACCACTCTCTTGAACCAGTCAAAGCCAAGGAAGGTTCTAAATTAATCAAAGAAGAGGAAAGAGAGACTGGAAGAATCAGTACTAATGTGTACAAGGTGTACTGCACTGAGGCTTATGGATGGTGGGGCGTTGCAGGGGTTCTGTTCTTCTCCCTGGTTTGGCAAGGGTCGCTGATGGCAGGAGATTATTGGTTGGCTTACGAAACTAATGCAGAGCGTGTGTTCAATCCTTCTCTGTTCATACGTGTTTATGCCCTCATAGCTGCCATCTCATTTGTTCTGTTATTCATACGATCATTCTTCATGACCAAAGTGGGACTTAAGACAGCGGATATTTACTTTTCGCAAATTCTCAACAGTATTCTACACGCTCCAATGTCCTTCTTCGATACCACTCCTTCAGGAAGAATTCTCAGCCGTGTAAATATTCCTTCTCTTTTTCTTTCACTTTTATTGCTTATAACAAGCCTGGATATTAATGGTTCCATTGTGTTTTTGCAGGCGTCTACCGATCAGACCAATGTGGATCTTTTCATTCCGTTCTTCTTGAACATGATGGTTGCGATGTATATCACATTGCTTAGCATTATCATCATCACATGTCAGTATGCTTGGCCAACTGTTTTCCTACTCATTCCTCTCGGGTTCCTGAATATGTGGTACAGGGTATGAACGCTATTTACTTTTTTCGACGCTTTATTTTCAGCTTCAGAATAGAATGCTAATTGATGCTAATTTATATGAATGGTTTTCTTTTTATGAATATAGGGATATTATCTATCCTCGTCCCGTGAAATAACACGCTTGGACTCGATAACAAAGGCCCCGGTCATCCATCACTTCTCTGAAACTGTAGCTGGTGTGATGACAATCAGGTGTTTTAGAAAGCAGGGAAAATTTACACAGGAAAATGTTAAGCGTGTCAATGATAACCTCCGTATGGATTTTCACAATAACGGAGCAAATGAGTGGTTGGGCTTCCGTTTGGAATTGTTGGGGAGTATCATCCTTTGCGTATCAACTTTGTTTATGGTTATTTTACCTAGTAGCATCATAGAGCCAGGTATTTCCTTGTCAACATTTCGCCTTTTGTCTAGTTTTCCTGTTTTTTACCAGACACTGACATTTGATTACTACTCAGAGAATGTTGGTTTATCGCTATCGTACGGTCTGTCTCTCAACGGAGTGCTATTTTTTGCTGTTCTTATGAGCTGTATGATTGAGAATAGGATGGTATCTGTTGAAAGGATAAAGCAGTTCACGGATATACCATCTGAAGCGGCATGGCGAATTAAGGATCGGTCTCCTCCTCCGAACTGGCCCATGCAAGGGAATGTTCAACTAAAGGATTTGCAAGTAATAACTTCAGTTTAAATCATCTGATTTTCGTATAATATATTTGAATGGCTCAAGTGATATCACCACACGGGAATTCATTTGATTATACTTTATGACCGAACAGGTTAGATACCGACACAATACACCATTGGTTCTGAAGGGTGTCACGGTAGACATTCGAGGTGGAGAGAAGATAGGAGTAGTTGGTCGAACAGGGAGCGGGAAGTCAACTCTGATTCAAGTTTTGTTTAGATTGGTTGAGCCTTCAGGCGGAAAGATTGTCATCGATGGGATAGATATTTGCACTTTAGGTCTTCATGATTTGAGGTCAAGGTTTGGCATCATTCCTCAGGAGCCTGTCCTCTTTGAAGGAACGGTCAGAAGTAACATTGACCCAATTGGACAGTACTCCGAAGAAGAAATATGGAAGGTAGCTCATCCTCGCTTGTTCTCATAATAATTGGTTCCTATTTCCATTCTAGCAACACATTTCATAATGTTTATACTTTTGTTACAGAGTTTGGAGCGTTGTCAGCTCAAAGATGTAGTAGCTGCTAAACCCGAAAAATGGATTCTTTGGGTATGTGATCAGGACTTGGTCCCTCTTTTAAACCTAAGTAATGTGTAAACAAATATATTAAAGTTGTAAACTCTTTTAATTTTTCAGTGGTGGACAACGGAGATAACTGGAGTGTGGGGCAAAGGCAGCTTCTCTGTCTGGGAAGGGTCATGCTGAAGCGCAGTAGATTATTGTTCATGGATGAGGCTACAGCTTCTGTCGACTCGCAAACAGATGCAGTGATTCAAAGGATCATCCGTGAAGACTTTGCGTCATGCACAATAATAAGCATTGCTCACAGAATCCCCACAGTCATGGACTGTGACCGAGTGCTGGTTATTGATGCAGGTAAGCACCAACTCAATAAAATCGTCAAGTACAGCCCAGAAACATCTTGGCATATATCAAACTGATACATGGGTTTTATGACAGGTCTTGCCAAGGAGTTTGATAGTCCAAGTCGTTTACTAGAATGGCCATCCCTTTTCGCGGCACTGGGTCCAGGAGTATGCCAATCGATCATCCGGAATCTAGATCGCCTGAACTGATGCATAAGGCCCGCTGCGAAATACATGCCATTATCACCTTATGACGGAAGCACAAAGGAACTGAAGGGATGCCGAAAATACCTCAAGTTGATTTAGACATAGTTTCAGGCAACATGCAAGTGACATAAATAAGATTTTAGTTTTTCAACAATTATATGAAACAGAGCTGAAGTTGTCTTCTTAGCAATTTATTATCGGAAGAAAGAAATTCACTAATTAAAAGGAAAAAAACTAAAAGCACTTTCAGTAGAGATGCACAAAAGTCGCCCAGACCGATAACCCGGATCGGACCGGACCGGAATTTATCGGGTCGGTCCAAAGACCAGACCGGTATCGGGTCGGTCCTCGGATTGTATATTTTGAAATTTCTGGGTTTCAGGTCGGTCCTGGACCGAATTATTTATAAAATTAAATAAAAATACATTTTAGAATTAAATAAAATTACTCCCAAAACCAGAACCGATCTCTTAACCTACTGTCTGCCAATCTCCCTACACTCCACTGAGCCAATGTGTTTTGAAAAATTTAATTAAATTTAAATAATATGATACTTGAAATTTAATTTTAAATATAAACAAAAATAAAAATCGGGTTTTTCGATCCGACCCGGGACCGGACCGAGTTTGACCCGGACCGTATGATTTCGGTCCGATCCAGTCTTCGGTCCAATATATCTGAAATTTCCGGATCATCGGGTCGATCCGGACCGGATGTGCATCCCTAACTTCCAGTATGTTATGTGATCATTTTTTCTCCAAAAAATATGAATTTCCATTATACTGGTTATTTGTAAATTCTATCCAAATAGATAACTTATAAGAAATTTTCAGTTTTAAATTTGGGACGGATTTTGACGATTTTATGAATTTAAATATCATCAATTATATTTATTAATGGACGATAAGGGAGTTCAAGAACTTTTTATACAATTTTCATATAATTTAGAATAAATTTCAAAAATTATCCAAATAATAGGTATAATAAGTATTTGCATAAAATCATTTCTATAAATTACACAGTTAACACTACATCACCTAGTTACTGTTCCGTTATAAAAATCATTAAGCGCGTGATTACACGCTCCTTTTTATTCAGATGTAATTTTAGAATACTATCAATATAATACCCGTATTTATAGAAAACCACCTATATAAAAATGCAGCTTTGTTAAATTCTGAATAATCACAATCACATTGTTAATTGTAGCTTCTGACATTTCGTAATTCATGTTCTTTTGGATTTTGGAATAATGTTAGTGCAATCGATAATTCAGTTTCACTACTACAACTTCATTTACGGGTTCAACAATAGCATGAAGTAAATTAAAAAATATCGCAGCTACCTCATTTGGTTTTTTACTGAGGTAATTGGAAAACGAATATTTTGTTGCATATCTTCAAATTTACTTCTCATACGAGGATCATAGTTGTAGTTGGATGTGCTTCTGGTGTCTATATTGTTTCCAAAATTGTTTAAGGGATAATTCTTCTCCATGGCAGGATCAAATGTAATACTTTTTTTACAAATCCGTTGTTGTACAAAACAAACTGGAAATTGAAGATATCCTCAAACTTTCTATTTTTCATTTCGTACATGGACATCTCATTATGTGGTCTTCAAATAAAAATCCCTTCTGAATTGATGATCCAATGAATAGTTCAACTCCTCTCATGTACACTTTATTGATGTGAACCGTATCTAATGAAGATTGATTATACATCAAGTTTCTTTCTTTTCTGAAGTTGTCCATCTCTATATAGGCCCTTGAACTTGCTTATTAGTTGTGTAGACAATTTATAACAGAAAGTTTGTTATATCCAGATTTTGATTTAATGAATAATAAATAAAATTTAAATATAAAATTTATTAAAATTTGGAAACCGATTGAGGGATTTACGGTATAGGAAACCGTGGGTGGTTTTAAAGGGATAGATAGGTAAAAAAACAAAGAAAACCTACCAGCATCATTTTGACGGCCGGTTGCATTGTGTGAGTGTAGCAATTACCGAGGTAATGACCGACTCTTTTTTTATACCTTTTAATCAAGTTATTATCTTGAGTGGAATTACTCATCACTTGGATAATTTTGATGATGTGGCAAGAGTACTCAGGCCCAGTCATTAGTGTGGTGTAGGTATTAGTGTCGTGTACATCAATTGATAGATTGTAAGGGTGTCAGTTCTGTTAATTTAAAAGGACATGTGAATAGATGATGTAAAAAGGGTCAAAATGGTGCAAGTCATTTACCAAGACACTATATGTGGATGTATGATAATACCAGTACGCATGACCGAACGAGTGAGTGAATTAGAAAACTTTCTGCATTGATTCTTATCTAGTTAAGTATGAAATTTATAGGATTGTCAGCTTCCAAGGACCTACATTCAGAGGTGCATCGGAGCTTACTGCCTTAAGAACGTGTGAGTAAATAGCATGTTTTAATTATATGTATATTTATGGAGATAGTAATAGAGTACGAAAAAGTATATAAATCCCCTTCCTCATCTGGTAAAGACGACTACGTATGTTGACATATGTATTATATATATAAAATATTTGGCTATTATTATTTATAAAATGTGTGTATTATTCCATTCACGATATTATATATGGGGTCCGGACTGGCAGTGACGACTGCCCATCATGGTTATTGGCAGTGACGACTGCCCATCACGGCTGTATCACTGGCAGTAGTAACTGCCCATCATGGTTATATTTGGTTTATCTGGTGTATATATATATTTATAGGTATATAAATAAGTGAAATGGATACGAATATGGATATAAAATTAAGTTGGTAGTCAGAGCTTAGGTTTCTTTTTCTTTTTCAGTACACGGGGCTAGGACTAAGTAGAATTTTGATTACGGAGGTGAAGCGCGCCATCGCCGTAAACAACGTTCTGCTAAGACCTTTAGGAAACTTCTGTCTCATTGAAATTTCGATTCTCGTACCTGATCATCCGAATTTATTCTTATAGGTTGAGATGGCACCTACAACCCGTAGTACGTCTCGTGGTCGATCTACTGAGACTAATGGAAGGGATGGCGATAATGTTCGCAATACCAAGAATCGCCCTCCTGTACCTCGTATGTCTCATTCAGGCACTAACTCTAGAGGTGTAGATATTCCACCGCCTGTTGCTCGTACATCGACAAATGATCAGGCACGAGACGAGCAAGCTAACCCACCCCAGCATACATTGACTGATGTGATGAATAGCATTGCGGGTCTTACTCAGGTGTTACATGGACTGGTACAACAAGGAGCTGCTCATGCACAGCCACAGCCGAGTTCTACATCACTTAGCACCAGTGGTGATTCTACTCAGCGTCCAGTTCATACCGGACAGCAGCAGATGTTGATGGAGGTGTTAAGTTGGATGAGTTCTTGCGTCATCAGCCTCCAGCCTTTTGTGGCACTGATGAGAAGGAGGATCCTAGATCGTTTATTGAGCAGACTCAGCGTCTATTTCGAGTTCTGCATTGTCCTAGTTGGAGATCAGTGAGTTGGCTTCATTCAGACTACAGGGAGTTGCATACTCATGGTTCGAGAGCGTCATAGCAGACAGGAGTGCTGACCAGCCTCCCATGGAGTGGGATGAGTTTAGAGATCTATTTCTGGATAGATTTTTGCCTGATAGTGTCAGAGATGCTAAGGCGCGTGAGTTTGAGATGCTGAAGCAGGGTAGTATGACTGTCACAGAGTACTGCAACAAGTTCACAAAGCTATCAGTATTTGCCCGTATTTGGTACCTACGGAGGAGAGGCGTATTAAGCGCTTTATTACTGGGTTGCGTACTGCTATTTCAGGAATATTTCTTGCACTCAGTTTACCAGTTTCTCGAGAGCTGTGGACGCTGCTCGGATGTTAGAGGACAGAGATATTTTGGATAGAGGTGAGCGTGAGCAGAGGAAGAGGTCTCGTGAGACTGACATGGAGAGTCAGGGGGATCATAGAGGAGACCTTAGGGGTGGCAGACCACATTTTGCTCAGAGGGGAGGTCATATGGGTCAGACGTCCCAGCGTGGTGGCAGGACAAACTCACAGGGTGTTAGACCTTCTCAGACAGCTTCTCAGGGAGCTAGTCAGCATCACGGTATTGGTACATCCAACCAGGAAAGATTGCCTTGCAAGACTTGTGGTCGTCCTCATGGTGGTATCTGTTACCAGCAGTCTGGAGCTTGTTTTAAATGTGGTCAGTTAGGACACAAGAAACATCAGTGTCCTTCACGTGGTGTTAGCTTACATCACATGACAGCTCGACCGGCTATCTCGCATGCATCAGTTGTGCAAC
>QZGG01003764.1:0-20535 GCA_006409495.1 Sedum album | reverse complement strand
CCCGGGGGGTCCGCTCTTCCTCCTTGTCGCTCTCTGTGGTCCCCCTTGGTTGGTTTCTCCGTTTCGGCCGCCTTCGGTTGGCCTGTCTTTCTGTCTCCCCTTGGCTTTCGGCCTCCGCGCCCTCGCCTTGTTGCCCTCTCTGTTTGCTTGCCCCCCGGGTCTTCTTCCTCTCGTCCCTTCCTCTCCCTCTCCCCGCCCTGCCTCCCCCGGCCCTTTCCCCTCCCGCCCGCTGTTTTCGTTCCCTCCCCCCTGTCCCCTTTCCCGTGCTTTCCCGCCCTCTCTCCCCCCCCTTGCTCCCGTTTTCTTCCTCCCCTGCCTTCGTCGTGCTTCGCGTCCCTTCGTCCCCCCCTCGTGCCCGGGCCCCTGTCCCGCCTCCCCTTCCCGCCGCCCCGCCCGCCTTCCTCTCTCCCTGTGCCTGCTGTCCCCTCTCTCGCTCCCTCTGCCGCCCTTCGTCCCTTCTTGTTCCTTCCTCCTCGTGGCTCCCTCGTGCCCCGTCCCCCGGCTTCTGCCCCCCCTCTTGCCCCCGCCCTCCCCTCCCTCCCCTTCGCCCCCTTTTTCTCTTTTTTCTCGTCGCCCCGGGCCCCTTCCGTCGCCCCCCCGCGGCCCTGCCCTTGTTCGCCGTCGTCCGGGCCTGTTCTTCCTTGCCCCCCTCGCTCCTCCCCTCTCTTGTTTCTTTTGTTGCCTTTCCTCCCCTGGCCCCCGGCTGCCTCGTTCCTCCCTCTCCTTCCCCTTTGCTTTCCTTTTGCCTCTCTTCCCCTTGTCGCTCGTGCCCCGGGGCTCGCCTCTTTCCTTCTTGGCTCTCGCTTCGTGCCCCCGTCTTTCTTTTTTTTTTCCTTTTTTCGCCCCCGTCCCTTCCTCCTTCCCTCTCCTCTGGCTTGCCTGCCTCCGCCTTTCGCGCCTTTCCTGCGTCTCTCTCCCCCGTCTTTTCCTGCTCTTTTCCCCCCCCCCTTCGCTTGCCGGTCCGCCTTCGTTCCCTTTGTTCCCTTTCCGCTCCGCTCGCGCCGCTCCCGTCCGTCGCCCCCCTCTTGTCTTTGCCGTCCTTCCCCCCTGTTCCCCTCGCCTCTTGCCTCTTCGCCGCCCGGCTTTTCCTCCTTTTGCGTTTTGCCGCCCGCTGCTTCGCCTCCCGCCCGTCTCCCCCCTTCTTTTGCGTCTGTGCCGGCCCCCTTCCTTGCGTTCTCTCTGGGCCGCCCCTCCTCCGGCCTTTTGCGTCGTGTCTTGCTCCGGCGCCCCCGGCTTTGCCCTGGGGCCCCCGGCTTTGCCGTCCCCCGCCTTCCCCCTCGGCCCTGTCGCCCCCCTGCGCTCCCGTCGCCTCCCCTTTTCTCCTCTGGCCGCTTCCTCCCCTTCTTTTTTTCTTGTCCTTCCTCCTTGCCTTCCCTTTTTTCTTCCTCCCTTTCCTCCCCTCCCTTTCTTTGCTTGGCTTTCTCCCTTCCTTGCTTGCTTGTCTCGTCTCTCCCCGCTCCCCTGCCTCCCCCCCTTCTTTCTCTTGCCCTGCCCCTGCCGCTCTTTTTTTTTCCCCCCCTCCCTTCGGCCCCCTTGCCCCCTTCCCTCTTCCCTCTTCCTTCTTCTTGCCTTTGCCTCGCCTCTTTTCCGTCCTCCTCCCCTGCCCCTTGCTCCCGCCCTCCTGGCTCTTGCTTCTTTCCCCCCCCGCGTTCTCCCTTTTCCTTCTCCCCGCCCTTCGGCGTCTCTGTCCCCCTCCCCCTTGTTCCCGGGGGTCTCTTCTCGCTCGCCTTCCTCCGCCGCCCTTCGCCGGCCCTCTCCTGCTCCTGCTTCCCTTTTTCGCGTCGCCCTTTGCCTCCCCTCCCCGTTGCTCCCCTCGCCTTGCCCTCCCGCGGCCCTGGCTCTCTCGCTCTCTTTCCCTCTTTCCTCCCCGCCTTCTTTCCCCTTTTCCTTCGCTTCTCTTCCTTTTGCTCCCCTCGGTCCCCTCTCTCTCTTCTCTCGGCCTCCTTTTTTGCCCCCCCTCCCCCCCCCGTTCCGTGCTCCCCCCCCGCCCCTCTCTCTTTTCCTCTTTCCCCCCTCGCTTCCCTCCTCCCTTCTTTTCTTTTTCTTCTCCCCCGGGGCTTCCCTCTGGCCTCTCCTCCTCCTGGTCCCCTGGCCTTCCTTCCCTTTCCTCTTCTCTCCCCCCCTCTCGCGGTTTCCGTCGCCGTTCTCCCTCTTGTTGCTTTGTCTCCGTTCGCCCTTCGGGCCCCGCCCCCGCTCTTTTCTTGTCCGCGTTGGTTCCCCTTTCCTGCGCTTCCGTCCCCCTCCCCGCCTCTTCCTTCCCTCCTTCCTCGCTCGCTTCCTCCCTCCGCTTCGCTGCCGCCTGCGTCCCTCCCTGGGCTTTTTCGCTCCCTGGGCCCTTCCCCCTGCTCCGGGCTGGCCCTGCGGGCCGGTCCCCCTCCCTGGTTTTCCTCCGCTCCCCTTTGCCGGCTTTTGTCGGTTTCTTGGTCCTGGCTTGCCGGCCGCCCTTTCTCCGTTTCCCCCCCTTGCCGCTCCTGCTCCCGCCCTTGCCTTTCCCTTCTTTGTGGCCCCCTCTCCCTTGGTCGCCCCCTCGCTCCCTGCCCGCGCTGCTGTGTCTGCCTCCCTCCCCTCTTCTTCTGCCTTCTCTGTCCCCGCTGGCTTCCTTTGGCCCCCCGGTCGGGCTCTGCCCGCCCCCCTCTTTTTCTTGGGCCTCTCCCTCCTGCCTTCTCTCGGCCCTTCTCTCGTCCCTGGCCTCTCCCGCCTTGTGCTCCCTCCCCTCTTGCCCCGTCCGGGCCTTTCTTCCCGTTCCGCGTTGGCCCCTCGCGGCCTTTCGGTTTCTCCCGGTCCCCTTCTCTCTGCTTGGGGGGGCCGCTTCGCCTTCGCGCTTGCTCGCCCCGCCCGCCTCTGGGCTCGTGTGCGTCGGCCCCGCCCCTCTCTCTTCTCGTTCTCTCCTCCGCTCTGGGGTCCCCTCTCCGCGCCCTCCTCGCGCCTGTTTGCTCTCCTGCCCTTTTTTTGTCTTTCCTCCCTGCTCCGGCGCCCCCTCCCCTCGGCTCCCCCGCCCCTGCCCTTTTCGCCTTTTCTCCCCCTTTGCTTGTGTCGGCGGCGCTCCGGTCTTTTCTGCCTCCTTCTGTCCGGCCTTCCCCCGCCCTTCTTTCCCCCCGCTGTGCCTTCGGCCGGCTTGGTCGCCGCCCTCTGCCTCGGCGCCTGCCTCTTGCTCTCCCCCGCCCCCTCCCTTTTTGTTCCCCGCGCTCTCTTGGCCGCCGCGGCTCCTTTGCTTTCCCTGCCCTTTGGCCTGGGTCCCCTTGCCGCTCTGCCTCCTTTGCCCCCTCCCCGTCTTCGTTCGGTCGCGGCTCTCTTCCCCGCTCCCTTTGGCTTGGCTCTGGCTCGTTTCGCCCCTGTGGTTCGGGGCCCTCTCTGTGGCGCCCTTCGCCCTCCCTTGCTCCCGCCTCCTCCGCCTTTGGTCCCTTCGCCTCCCTTCCCCCCCTTTTGCCTCTTTTTTCGGCTTCCCCCCTTCTCTCCCGTTTTGGCTCGCCCTCCTCCCTTGCCCCCCTCGTTCCTGGTCGCCCCTTGCGTTCTCTGGGCCCTGGCGGCTTCCCCGGGCGCCCCGCGCGTTTTCGGCTCCGCGCTCTCCCTCCTCGTCCCTCTGGGCGCCTTTGCCCCCTCGCCCCGTCTGCCGGCCTCCCTGTTGGGCTTCTTGGCTCCTTCGCCCTTCCTGCGCCCCTTGGTCCTTGGGGCTCTCTCGCCCGCCCCTTTTCTGCCCTTTCTGCCCGCTCCCCCCGGTGCGGCTGCGTTCTTTCTCCCCCGTCGCGCTGCCTCTTCTCTGGTCGCGGCCGGCCCTTCTTTGTCGTTGCCTCCGGGTCTTCCGGCGGCCCCCGTTGTTCCCGCTCGCTCCCGGCCCGCCTTCCTGCCTCTTGCCTGGGCCCGCGTTCCTCTTCGCCGTGTTTTTCCCTTCCCCTCTTTTTCTGTTGGCGCTTCCCTCCTTCCTTTTCTCGCCCCTCCTGCTGCCCCTCGGGCTTTCCTGCGTTCGCCTCTGCCCCGTCCCGCCGTTCCCCTTTCTCGGTCTGCGCCGTGCCTTGTTGGCCCCGGGTTCGCCCGGCCCGTGGCCCTCGCTTCCGGGGTTCTCGCTCTCGCCCCCCCGCGGGCCCGGTCCTTTCTGCCCCTCCTCCCCGCTCCTTTTCTCCGGTCCTGGCGCTCCTCGCCGCCTTCCCTTCCTTCTGTCTGCCCGTTCCCCCCCCTCCTTGTCTGCCCCCCCCCGCCTGGTTCCGCCGCCTCCCTGCCTTCCCCCGGGCCCCCTTTTCTCGGCTGGTGCCGCTCTTGTTGGTGGGGCCCTCGCTTTGGGCCCCCCGTCTTCGTCGCTTCTCTGCCGTGGGCCGGTTCCCCTTTTGCGGCTGCCGTCCTTCTTCGTGCCCGTCTGGTCTCTGCCGCTCTTTCTCCTTCTTTTCCCCTCCGTCCCTCCGCCCTTCCGCCTCCTGTGCCCGTCCCGGCCCCGCCCGGCTCCCTCCTGCCCTCCCCCTTTCGCGGCCCCTTTCCTCCGTCCTTTCGCTCCCCCTGGCCTCGTGCTCCTTGGCTCTTGGGTCGCGCCGGGCGCGCTTTTCGTCGGTCCCTTCCCGCCTCCGCTGGCGCCCGCCTCCTCGTCTGCCCCGGCCGCTCGCTTCTTCCGCGCTCTCCTGGGCCT
Organism: Sedum album; assembly: GCA_006409495.1. Taxonomy (NCBI): domain Eukaryota; kingdom Viridiplantae; phylum Streptophyta; class Magnoliopsida; order Saxifragales; family Crassulaceae; genus Sedum; species Sedum album. The sequence continues at coordinate 15,923 of QZGG01003764.1, read as the reverse complement.
TCCGGTCTCCCCTTCCCCGGCCCCTTGTTTCCCCCTCCCTCTCGGTCGTCGGGGTCGCGTTCTTGCTGTGCGCTGGCTCCGGCCCCCGGGGCGTTCTCGTTCTCCTCCCGCCCTTCTTCGTGTCTCTCTCTCCCCGCCCCGTGCCCTCCCCGTCGGTGCTCCCGTCGCTGGCCGCCCTGGCCCTCCGGGTCTTCTTTCCCCCTTTTCCCTCGCCCCGCTCTGCCTTCTTTGCCCGCTGGCCCCCCTGTTGCTCTGGTCTTCCCTCCCTTCGGCGTCCCTTCCCGCCTGCCCGTCGGCCCGCTCTTTGCCTGCTCGCTGGCGTTCGCGGGTCGTCTGCTCGCCCGCCCTTCTCGCCTCGCCCCTTTTGCTGCGCGCTCTGCCCCCGCGGCTTCGCGCCCCTTCGTCTTTTCGGCCTTCTCTGCCGCTCGTCCGGCCCCGGGCCTCCCTGGGTCTTTGCCCCCGCCTCTCCGGGCCCCCGCCGCCTCTTTGCTGGCCGCCCGGGCGCGCCTTTTGCCCCGCCTGTTCTCCTCGGCCCGCCCTCTCTCTTGCCCTTCCTTCCTCCCGTGGCTGCTCCCCTCCCCGGCCGTTCCCGCGGCCCTTCTGCCCTGGTTCCCCCCCCCCCTTCGCGGCCGCGCTCCGCCCGGGGGCCGCGGGTCGGCGCCCTGGCGGTTTGGGCTCTCGCGGGCTTTGGTGTTGCTCCTCTTTTCCCCGCCCTGCTTCCTTCTCCCTCTGCTCCTCTTCGCGCTCGCCCGGCCGTCCTTGGGCCTCCGCTCGTTGGCGGCCTCCTCCCTCCCCCGCGGCTGCTCCCGCCTCTTTTCGCTTGCTCGTTCGCGCCCTCCGCTCTTTGTCTCTGGCCCTGCCCCCTTTCCTTGTCTCTGCGCCCCTTTCCGGCTTCCTCGCCCGGCCGCTTCCTCGCCCTGCCTCGGCCCGCCTCCGCCTTTTTCTTCTCTGCTCGCTCGGTCTCCCCCTCCCCCCTCCGCCTTGGCTCCGTTTCGCCTCCCCCCTCCGTGCTTGGGCCCTCCCCTTCTCCCTCCTGGCGCCCTTGTTGGCGCCGTGCCCCCCCTTCTCCTTTTCCTTCCCCCCCCTCCCGGCCCCCGCTGGCTTCTTTTGTGCCCGCCTTTTTGGGCCTCTCCCCGTGGCCTTTGTGCTTGTGGCCCTTCTCGCGTCCTCGGCGCTGCCCCCGCCGCCTTGCCCTTTTGTGCCCCCTGCGGCGTCGCCTTTGTTGCTTCTCGCGTCCGCCGCTCTCCCCTGGGCTCCCTCCCCCTGGCCTGCCCCGTCCCTCCCGTGTGGTCTTTGCCCCGTCTTCCCCGTTCTCTCGCGCCTCTTTTCGCTCCCCCTTCCCGCCTTCGCCGGCCTCGTCTCCTGCGCTGTGTGCTTTGCTCGCCCTTCTTTTTTTCCCGCCTTGGCCTTCGTCTCTGTCCTCCCTTCCCTCCGCTTGCGCTGCCCCGGCTCTGCCCTGTTTCTTGCGGGCGTCCTCTGCCGCTCCGCCTGCTCGGTGTCTTCGCTCCTCCTCTCTGCCCCGGGCCTTGCTCTCTGGTTCCTTCCGTCCCCCCCCTCGGCCTTTTCGCGTTGTCCCTCGTGCCCCCGGCTTTTTCTTTTGTCGCCTTCCCCTTCCCTTTCTTTTCTTTTCGGGCTCCCTTCTCTTCCCGTCCGCCCGTCTGTCCTGGTTTTCCGGCGTCTCTCCCTCGCCTCTCGGCTTTCCCGGTCTCCTGCCCTCCCCGTCGGGGTGCCGTCGGGCCCTCCCCGCTCGCCGCGCCCGCTCTCTCGCCCCGGCCCTCCCTTCTGCCTTGCGCGGTCCTCTTCTCCTTTTTTCCCGTCCCGCGCTTTCGCCTTCCCCGGGCCGTCGCTTCCTCCCCTTTGCCTCTTTTCTTTCTGTCGTCCTTGCCTCCCCCCCCCGCCGCCCCTGCCCTCCCCTCCCGCCGCCGGCCCTGTTGGTTGCTCTTCCTGGGCCCTTGCGTCCGGCGTCGCTTTTTGGTTTTCGGCGCGCGGGTTCTCTCCTTTGCCCCTGGCCCCCCTTTCGTGCTTTTGCTTTCGTCTCCCTCCTTGCGCCGGCTGCCCGTCCCTTTTCCCGTCCGCTTTTGCCGGGGGGCGCTTCCCCCGCTCCTCTCCCCTTTTTCTTTTGCTCGGCCCTCGCTCCCCCCCCCCTTTTTTCCGCTTCCGCGGTTTTTCGCCTCTGCCCTCCCCTCTTGGCCCTCCCGTCTTCCGCTTTTTTTTCCCCCCCGGCTTCGCTCCCTTTCGCCCTCGCGCCCTTTCTCCTGGCGCGGGTGCTCTCCGCGCGCCCTTCGCCGCTCTGGCTTTGCGCCTTCTTCTCGCTTCTTCCTTGGTCGCCTGGCCCGCCTTGGGGGCCGCCGCGCTCCCCGGTCCTGCCTGGGCCGCTCGCCCCCTTGGCCGCCGCCCCGCTTTTTTGGTTCGCCGTCTGGCCTTCGCTCCCCTTTTCTTCGCCCCCCTCGCCCCCGCCTGGCTGGTTTTCTGTCTCTTCCCTGTTCTTCCTCCCGCGTTGCGCCCCCTCCTTCCCTCGCTGGGGGGCCCCTCTGCGTTCGGCTCTTCCTGCCCTCTCTCGCCGCGTTCTCTCTCGGCCCCCTCCTCTTCCCGCTCTCTTCCCCCCGTCGCTCCCCGCCCGGCGCCTTGGTCCTGTGTCCCGCCCCCTTGGTCCCCGCCGCCGTGGCTCCCCTTCTTGCTCCCGGCCTCCGTGGCCCCCCCTGCGGGCTGGTCCTCCCCCGGTTTCCCCGTCGTTTTCGGCTGTCCTTGCCGGGCCCGCGGGCCGCTTTCGTGCGCCTCTGCTTGGCCCCCGGGTTGCTTCTTCGGGCCGTTCCGTCCTTGTCGTCGGGCCTTCGCTTTCCTTGCCTCCCTGTGGCTTGCCTCGCGCCCTCGCCCTCGCGCTTTTCCCGCCCTTCGTCCTTCCTGGTCTCCTTCGCCCCCTTTTGCTTCGCCTCTCGGCGTTGCGCCGCGTCCCTTCGGGCCCCGCCCGGCTTGTCTGGGCCCTCCTTCCCGCCGTTCTGCCGGGGCCTCCTGTCTTGCTGCCTCGCGCGCCTCCTCTGCCCCGCTTCGGCCTCCCCGCCTTCCCCCCGTTTTCGTGGCCGGCCGCGCTCTTTGTTTCCCTCCCTTCGTTCGTCCGGGCTTCCCTGCCGCCTTTGCCGGGGCTCCCCTGGCTGTTCCTGTCCCTTTCTCGTTGGCGGCTCCCGCCGCGGCTCGTTTCCTTCTGTTTTCTCCCCTGCCTCTCTTCTCTCCGGCTCTCGGCGCTCCCCTTTCCCTCCCCCCTCCCGCTCTGCTTCTTGGCCTTTCTGTCTTCCCGGGTGGCCCTCCTCGCGGTCTTTGCGCCCCTCGGTCTCCTCCCCGTCCTCGCCGCCCCTCTCCCCTGCCTCCCTTGCTCCTTCTCCTTCTCTGTCTCCCCCGCCCCGCCCCCTTTTTTTGTCCTTCCTCTGCTGCCCTTGGGGCTTCTCGCCCGCCCCCCTGCCTTTCCCCCGCCCTTTGTGGCTCCGGTGGCGCCTCGCTCCCCGCCTTCTTGCTTCCCGCCCGTTCCCTCGCCGTTCCTTCTGCCTCTTTGGGTCCTTCTCCTGCGCTTTCTGCCCCCTCTCTCCTCGTCCCCCTGTCCCCCCCCCCCTTTGTCTCTCCCTTCGCCCGCCGGTTGGTCCTCTTTCTCTTTCTCGCGCCCTCGCCGCCGCTCTCCCCGGCTTTTGTCGTGCTTGTTCCTCTCGTCCCTCCGCCGCTGTGCCCCCTTCTCTCCTCCGTTGTGCCTTTTTGCTTTTCCGCTTCCCCTCGGCTCCTCCTTCGTCCCTTTCTCCCCGCCTCCCGCTCGCGCCCCGGCCGTTTTCCCCTCCCTGCCTCCCCCTCTTGTGGCCTTCTCCTCCGTGGCCTCTGGCGGTCCTTCTGGCCGCCCGGGCCCCTCTCGTCTTTCCCCCTCCGTGCTCGCTGGCCCTGCCCTGCCCCGCCTTCTTCGCCGCTTCCTCGCCCCCTTCGGCCTGGCCTCTCCCTCCCCCTTTTGGCTCCCGTCCCGCCTCTCGGTTTCCCGCCCGCCCCGCTCCCTCTCTTTCCTTCGGCCTTGCCGCTCTTTTCCCCTCCCTTCCCCGGGTGGCTCGTCCCGGCTGCTGCCCCCCCGTTTCCTTTTGGCCCCCCTCCTCCTTCCGGGCCTGTCCCTGCGGTCGCCCCTTCCGCCCCTCCCTTGCCCTCTGGTCTGCTCCCGTGCCTCTTTCCGCCCCGCCCTGCCTCCTCCTTTTCGGCTGCCTGCTCCCTTTCCTCCCGTCCCTCTCCTGTCTTTTTCGGGCGCTCGCGGCCCTGTCTCTCCCGTCCCCCCTTCGTCGGTCTGCGCGGCTTCCTGTCGGCTCCCCCGGCCCCCTGCTTGCTTTCCCCTTCCCCGCCCTTTCCGCGCCGGCCTCTCTTTCCCGGCCTCTCTCCTTTCTTGCTCCGGCGCCCGCCCGGGGGTTGTGGCTCCTGCTGTCCGCCCCTCCGCTGCTGGCTCTCTCCCCCCGCCTTGTTGCCGTCGTTCCCCCCCTTGTTGTGCGTCGCCCCGCTTGTGGCCCCCCCCCGGGTTTTCCGTGCGTCCTTTCCCTGGGCTGCTGTCGGCCCCCGTTTTTCTTCCCCCTTGCTTGGGCGTGTCCTCGCCGCTGCTCTCTCTGGGCCCGCGCTGCCTTGCCCGTCGCCCTCCGGCTCTTGGTCTTGGCCTTCTCCCTCGCTTCTTCCCCTTTCGCCTCCCCCCCTCTCTCTTCGCCCTCCCTTTCCTTGTCGGCGTCTCTTTTGGCTCTGTCGCTTCTGTTCTGGCCGGCGTCCTCCTCCTGGCGCCCTGGTCGCGTTGGGGGCCGCTGTCGGTCTTCTTGCGGGTCCCTCTCTTGGCGCCCCGGGTCCTCCCTCCCCTTCCGCCCTTTTCCTCCTGGCGGCGTCTTTCCTGGGGGTCCTGCCGCCCCTGTCGCGCCCCCTCTCCTGGCCCCTCCCCTTTCCTGCGGCTTTGGTTCCTCCCCGCGTCCCGTCCCGGCCCTCCTGCTTTTCTGTGTTCTCTCGCCTTGTCTCTCCCTCTTGCGCGTGCCGCCCTTCTCCCTCCTGTGCCTCTTCCCCTCGGCGTTTTCTTTTCGTCCCCTCCTCCTCTGTCGCCTCCGCCCCGTGCTTGCTGCGCTTCGGGCCGGCCCCTCCCCTTTCCCTTTTCCCGCGCCGGTGCGCCCCCTCTTTCTTCTGCTTCCGCGGGCGCCCTGCCCTGGCGTCCCCTGTGTCCCCTGCCTCTGCCTTTCCCTCTGGTCCTGTTCCTCTCTTCCCCCCCTCCTTTCTGGCTCTTCGCCGGCGGGTCGTGCCGCTCCCGTGTCGCCCCTTTTTCGCTTCCCCCGCTCCCGCTCCCCTGCCCCTTCCTTCCCTTTCTGTCGCCCGGCCCTCTCGCTCTCCCGCCCGGGCCCTCCTGCGCCCGTGCCCCCGCCCCCTTTTCGTTCGGCTCCTTTGGGTCCCGGTCCCCCGCGGGCCCTCCGCCTGTTTCTTCTGCCTTCCCTCCCCTCCTCGCTCCTGGTCCTTGCCCTCTCCTCTCTCCTGCTCTTCTCTCTGCGCCTTCGCCTTTCTTCTCCCCGCGGCGCCGCCCTCGCTTTCTTCTTCCCTTCCCGTCGCTTCCCGCCCGCCCGCCCGCCCCCTGCTCGCTTCCGCTTCCGCTCTCTTGGTTGCCCTCCCCTCCCTGGTCTTTTCCGCCGCCCTCGTCTTCTTGCTTCTTTTGCTGCTCCTCCCTCCCGCCGCCCCGCTCCGGCCTCCCTCCCTCTGGGCCTGCGGCGGTGCCTTCCTCCCCCCCGCGGCTTTGGTTGCTTCTCGCGGGGCCCCGCCTTTCCGCCCCGCTCCCCCTGCCCGTCGCTCCCTTTTTTTTCCTTCCCGCGGCCGTCCTCTTTTGCCTGGCTCTTCTTCCTCCTGGTGCGGCCTCCTCGTCTCCTTGGCGGCGCTCCCCTCCTCCCTTTCCCTCGCCGCCGCCGCGTCGGCGGCTTGGTCCGCGTGGCGCGCCCGCCCCCTCGGCTTGCCCTTCCCCTCTTTTCTGGCGCTCTTTCTTTTCCTGGCGCGGCCGCTCGGCTCGTCCGCCCCCGCCCCGTCTTCCTCCCCCCGGCCCGGGCCCCCGCCCTTCGCCGGCCTCCCCCGGCCCCCTTGGCTTTCTGTCCCCGGGCTCCTCCCCCCCCGCCCCCGTTTTTTGTTTTGGTTCGCCCTGTCGCCCCCTCTGCCCTCGCCGCCGGTCTCCCTTTCTCCCCTTTTTCCCGCCGGCTCCGTTGCCGGCCCGGGCTCCCCTGCCCCTTCGCCTTGTCCCTTCTCTTCTTTCTGGCCCTGGCCCCGCCTTTTTTGGCGTTCCTGCCCCCGTCGTCCCTTCGTTCGCCCTTGTTTCGTCTTGCCTTGGCCCCCGCTCCCCCGGGTTCTTCTCTCGGGGCGGCCCCTGTTTCCTTTGTTCCCGTCCGTCCCCTGCTCTGCTTCGCCCTTTTCTCCGCCTCCCTTCGTCCCCTCCTCTCTTTTGTCTCCCGGCCCCCGGCCCCTTTCTCCCGTTCCTGGGTGCTCTCTCCTCCTGGCTCCCGTCGCCCCTCTCTTCCTCCGTTTTCTTCCCCGGCCTGCCCTCCCCCCCTTCTCCCCCTCCCGTCCCTCTTCGTCCCTTGTTGCCGCGCCCTCCCGCCTCTCCCTCTTTGCTCCTTTTCTCCTCCTCCCCTTGTTTTCCCCTGGGGCCCTTCCCCCGTGTCCCTCTCCCCCTGGCCTCCCCGCCGCCCTTCCCCGGGCCCCCCCCCCGTTTCCGTTCGGCCCTTGCCCTCCTTGGGTTCCTTCGGCCCCGCTCTTCCCTTCCGCCTTTTGCTCGTTTCCTCCCCGCCTCCTCTTTTGGTCCTGCCCTCTTTTCCCCTTGCCCCTTTCCCCCGCCTTTTGCCCTCCTTCCCTCTTCTTTCCTGGCTGCCCTCGCCGCCTTTTGCCCCCCGCTCTCTGCCGTCCCCCTTTGCGCCTCCCTTTTCTTTGCCTTGGTCTTTTCTCCGTTCTCCTTTTTGTGCCGCGCGCCCCCCCCTCCTGCGTCTTGGGCCGTTTCTTTTTGCCCCTGCCTGGCTCGTGCCCCCCCCCCCCGTCCGGCCCCGTTTTCCTTGTTCCCCTTGCTTCTCTCCTCCTTCGCTCCGCTCCCCCTCTTTCGCTCCGCCCGGCGCCCCTGTTCCTGGCCCTTCTGGCGCCCTCCTTTCTCCGGGCGCTCCTTTCCTTCCCTTTCTCTCTGCCCCTCCCGCTCTGGTGCTCTCCCGCCGGGTCTTCCCCCCGTGGCCCCGTCTTGGCCGTCCGTTCGCTTGCTTCCCTCTCGCTGCCCTCGCCCCGCGCGTTGCGGGTTGGCCCGCGCCTCTCCCCGCCTTCTTGGCCTTCCGTGGGGCTTCTTGCTTGGTGTCGCGCTCCCTCTCGTGCCCCGTCGTCTCTCTTTGGTTCCTCCGCTCCCCGGGTTTCTCGCTCCCCGGGTGTCCCGCTTCCTCCTCGGCCTCTCGCCTTCTTGTCCGTCCCTCCCTCCCCGTTTTCGTTTCCGCCGCCGGCCTGTCTCCTGTTTTTTCCCCCGGCGCGCTTCTTGGCTTGTTGCGCGCCGCCCGCCCGGGGCGTGCTTTGGCCGCCGCCCTCTGTTCCCGCTCTTTTCTTGGGCCTCCCCGCGCCTCTCTGCCTCCTCCCCGTTTCCTCTCCGCCGCGCGTTTTCCCGCCCCCGCTCGCGTCTTCGCCCCGCTGCTCTCCGGGGTCGTCTCGCTTGGTTGCGGGGCCTCCCCGCCCCCGTTGTTTTGGGCCGTCTGCTCCCGTTGGCCCCGGCTTCCCCGCCTTCGTCTCTCGTTCCCGGCCCCCCCCCCGCCCCTTTCTTTGCGGGGCCCCTGCCCCTCTTTTGTTCTCCCCTCGGGCTTTCTTTCCTTCTTGCCTTTCCCCCTTCCCCTGCTCTCGCTCTCTCCGCCCCTCCTTTTTGGGCTTTCCTGCTTTCTCCGCGCGCCTTCCGCCCTTTTCCCTCGTTTGTTTTTCCCTCGTCTGTCGTTGCTCCGGCCCTTTCCTTTGCTCCTTCCGTCCGCCCCCTCTGCCTCTCCCTCGCCCGGCCTCCGTGCCTTGGCTTGTGTCTCCCGTCCCCTCCCGGTCGCCGTGCCGGTTCCCTCGGCCCCCTTCTTTCTTTTCTTTCCGGGTCTGCCCTCTCTTTTTTTTTTCCGCGCGCGGCCGTGTGGCGCGCCCTGCCCCCCGCTCTTGGCCCCTCCTTTGGCCGCGCTGCTGGCCGCGGGCGTTCCTTTTGGTCCTGGTCCTCGCCCGTGGCCTCCGCGCCTGGCCCCTTCTCTCTCTGCCCCCGTCCCGGTCTTCCTCTTCCCTCTTCCGCGCCCTGCTCGTTTTTTCTCCGCCGCTTGTGCTTTCGTTTTTCCTGCCGCCCGTCCCGCCCCCCCTTTTTCCTTGTTGGGCCCCCCCCCGCCGCCGCTCCGGTCGCCCGCGCTGCCCTCCGGGCTCGGTGTCCTTCTGTTCCTCCCCCTGGCTCGGTGGTCTGTTCCCGCCTTGGTCCCCGCCCCCCCCGCCTTCCTCCGTTCCGGGCTTTCCGCCTGGCCCCCCGCTGGGGGGGCTCCCCCGTCTTCCGCCCCGCGCTGCCGCGCTGTTGCCGCGCCCCTTCTCGCCCTTGCCCCCTCTCTGGGTGGCCTTCCCTCTCTGCCCGGTTTCCCCGCTCTTGTCCTCCTCCTTGCTCCGCCCGCCGCCGCTCCGGCTCTTCGCGCGTGTCTCCTTTGGGCCTTCCCCCGCTTTGTTTCCTTGCTCCCCTTGTGCCCCGCTCTTGCCGCTCTTTCGCTTCCCGCGCCTGCTGCCGCTCTCGCTTCGCTCCGCTTCCTTCTTCCCCCCTCGTCTTTGCTCTTTGTGCGGGGCGTTCGCGCTCTCTCCGCCCGCCTTGCTTCCTCCTCCGCTCCCCTGCCTTTTGGCCCTTCCTCGCTTTTTCGCCTTGCTTGTCTGGGTCTGCCCTGCCCCCGCCCCTCTCTGGGGCTCTTCTGTGCTTTGTTGCTCTCCCCCTCTCCCTTTTGCCCCGGTCCGCTTGCCTCCCCTCCTTTCTTTTCCCGTTCTCTTTCTGTCCGCGGGCCCTCTGCCCGTTCTCTCCTGTTCCCGCCCCTCTTCTCTGCTCTCTCCGGTGTGGCCGTCGGCCCCCTTTGTCTTGGCCCCTTGGGGGTTTCCCCGCCTGCCCCGGTGCTTCTCCCTTCTTGGGTTGTCCTTGGTCTCTTCTTCGGTTCCCCCGCTCTCGCTCTTCGGCCTCCCCCCCTCTTCCGCCTCGCCGCCCGCCTTTTTTCGCCTCCCTTCTTGCCTTCCTTCGCGCCGTGCGTCCCCTCCGCTTGGCGCCGCCTCCGGTCCTTGGGTTCCCTTTCTTGGCCCTCTGTTTCTTTTTCTTTTTGTTTCGCCTTGGTCTGGGGCTCTTTTCCCTTGGCCCCTGCTCCCGTTCCCTGCCGGGGCGTTCGCTGCCCCTCCGCCTGCTCTCCCTCCTCCTGTTGCTTTCGCTTTCCTCCCGTCCCTCGCCTCTTTTTCTGCCGGTCTTCGTCCCCGGGCTTGGGTTCTTTTGGTCCCTCCCTTCCCCCCCTCCCTTCTTTTCCCTCTTCCTCTCTTCGCCGCTTTCCCCCCCCTTTCTCCCTGCGTTTTCGCCTTTTCGGGCCTCTCTTCGCTGCTGCCTTCGTCGTTGTTGTTCTTGTTTCTTTCGTCCCTTCCGTCCTTCCTCTCCCTGTCCTGTTCCTTGGCTTCTTTCCCCGCGGTCTTCCCGCTCTGCTTTTTGCCCCTTTCGCTGCCGCTTCTCTCGGCGCCTCGCTGGCGGGCCCTCCTTGCCCTGTTTTTGCTTTCGCCCTCCGCTTTTTCGCTTCGCTCCCCGCCCCGTCTCTTCGGCTCTTGTTTGTTTTCCCCCCTTGGCCTTGCCTGCGCTTCCCTCCTCCCTCCTCCGCGCTTGTTCTGCCCTGCTTCCCTCTCCTGCCTTCGTCTCTTTTTCTCGCCTCCTGCCCTGCTCCCCCCGGCCTCCCCGGCCCCCCGCTTCCTCCCCCTCCGTTGGTCGGCGCGCGCGTGTGTTGCCCTCGGTCTGCTTCTCCGTCCCTTTTTTCGCCGCCGGCTTCTCGCCTCTGGTTGCCTCTCCGCGGGGCCTCGTGGGTTTCCCTTCTCCCCCGGGCCTTGTCTCTGTGCTCCTGGCTTCGGTCTCTCTGCCCTCCGTCTCGCTCTCCTTTCCTTTCTTGCGCTGCCTTTCGCCGGGGCTTTCCTCCCTCGCCGTCCCTCCCTGTCGTCTGTGCTTGTGCCTTGCCTCTGCCCGCCCTCCCGCCCGCCTCCCCGCCGCCTTTGGGCCCCGCCCCGGCCGCCGTCCCGTTGTGGCCCTTCCTCTCCGCGTTCTGCGTTCCTTCCCCTGGCTCCCTTTTCGTGCTGCCCCTCTTCGTTCTCCTTCCTTGGTTGCTTGTCTCCTTCCCCCTTTTTTTTCTTTTGGTGCGCGGCCCTTCTCCTGCCTCCCTGCTTTCTGCTGCTTCCGTTCTTGCTGCTGGCTTCGCCGTTGGCCTTGCTTCTCTTGGCCCTGGCGTTGGTCCGGGTCCTGCTGCGGGCCCCGCTGTCGCCGGTCTTGCGCGCCCCCCGCGGCGGCGGGCCCCTCCGCGGTCCTTTCTTGCTTCGTCTGGCTTTCCTGGCCGCTTTCCCCTTTCTGGCCTCGTTGTCGCCTTCGCGCTTTTCTTTGCCCCTCCTTTGTTTCCTCTCCTCCTCGCCCGCTCCTTCCCCCTCCCTTCCCTCTTTTTTTTTTTCTTCCCCCCCTTCCTGCCCCCCTTTCCCTCCTCCCCTTCCTTCCTTCGTCCCCTTTGCCCGCTTTTGGGTGGGGGGTGTTTGCCTCTCCCTTCCTTTTTCCTTCCCCTTCTTTGCTTCGTCCCCTCGCCCTGCCCTGTTTCCCCCCCCGGGTTCTTTCCCCCGTCCCTCCGTCCGCGTCTCTCCTTCTCCTTCGTCGTCGCCCTTGCCCCCGTTCTCTCTCCCTCGCTTTTTTCCCCTGTTTCGCCCGCCCGCCCGGGGGGGCGCCGTGCTCCCCCGCCCTCTGTTTGCCTTTTTTCTTCTCGGGCGCTTCTCTGCCCCCGTCCCCGCTTCTGTTCTTTCTTTGGGTTCCTGGTCCTCCGCCGGGCGTTTCGGGTTTCCTCCCGCTCTTTTCGCCCCCCTCCCTCCCTCTCCGTGTCGTGCTTGGTGTCTTGCTCTTTTTTGGCCCGGGCGTGTGTGCGCGTTGTTTTTTTTTTCCCCCCGGGGTTGGCTCCGCCCCGCTGCCCTTTTTTGTTCTCCCTCGCCCCGTGCCTCCTCTCGCGCCTTCCTTCTGCCTCCCTTTCGCCCTCCTCTGGCCGCCCCTCGCCTTTCGTGCGTTTTTGGTCCTCTCTTTTGCTTCTCTCTGCCCCCTCCGTCGGTCCCCTCGCCTGGTTCCCGCGCCCCCGTTTGCCCTCCGCCGCCGCCGGGTCCTCTTTCTCCCCTCCGTTCCTCCCCGGGTGGTTTTTCCTCTCCTTGGCCTTTTTTTTTCGCTCTCTCCCCTCGTGTCGCTCCCCCCTTTGCCCCTTTTTCCCCCCTGCTTCCCCCCTTTTTCTCTCCTGCTGCTGTGCTGGGCTGCCCTCTGTCTCCCCTTCCGGTCCGCCTTTTTTTGGCTTTGCCCCCCCCGCCCCCCTTTGCTGCCCTTCCTCTCTCTCCCTCTTTTTTCTGGGGTTCGCCGCGTCCTCCGCCTCTTCTGGTCTTGGCTTCGCGCTCTTGTTCCCTCTTTTTCGTTTCGCCTCTGCCCCGCCCCCGCCGCTCGGCTCGTTTTCTTCCCCCCCCCTCTGGGCTCCTCCTCCGCCCGCGTTGGCTTCTTTGCGCGTGCGCGCCCCCTGCCTCGCCCGCTTCCCGTTTGGTTCGGGCCGCGCTCGTGCCCGTTTTGCCCTGCCTGGCCCGCCCCTCTCCTTTCCTTCCGTGCTTTCTTCGCTCCTCGCCCCCCGCCCTCTTGCCTCGTCTTCGCCCTTCCGCGGCCTTGCGTGCGGGGGCTCTCGCCCCGCTGGCCCCCGTCCGCGCTCGTTTCCGGCCCGTGGCCCTGGCCGCCGCTCCGTTTCGCGTGCCTGGCTCCTCCGCCTCGCCCCGCCCCTTCCCTTTGCTCCCTTCCCCTTCTCCCCTTTGGCCCCTTCGCCCCTTCCCCCCGCCCCCTTCCGTTTGCCCCCCCGCGCCCTCCTCCCGTGCGCCCCCGGTTTTTCCCCCGCTTTCCCCGGGGCTCTCGGCCCTCTGCCTCGTTGTTTGCCCCTGCGCTCCCTTTCCGTCCTCTCCGCGCCCCTCTTGGTCTGTTTGGTGCGCTGCCCGCCCTCCCTGCTTCGGTTTTCTCCTGTCGGCCTTCGTTTTTTTTTTGCTCCCCCCCCGTCTTCCGGCCTCCTCCTGGTCCCCCTTCGCGCCGCCGCCCTTCGTCTCTTCTCCGTGCCCGTCTTGCGCGCTCTCCTCGCGCCGTCCCGCTTGTCCCTCCCGGTCCCGTCCTTCCCGTCGGCGCTGGGCTTGCTCGTCTTCCTGGTCTTGCCGCCGTCCTGGCCGGCGCCTTCGTCGCCTTTGCCGCGGGTCCTGTGGGTCTTGCTTTGCCTTTGGCCTCCCCTCCCGTTGGTGTTGTCTTCCTGGGCGCTGGTTTGCTGCTCCCGCCGGCCGTTCTGTCCCGCCCCCGGCCGCCTTGCTCCGCTCCCGGTGCGCGCGGGTTCTTTGGGTCGTGTTCTCCCTGCTCTGGCTCCCCGCTTGCTGGTCGCGGCGCCCTTTCCGCTTCGGCCTTTCGGTTCCTTGCGTCTCCCGCTCCTGGTCTTCTTTCCCGCCGGTCCGTCTCTGCCCCTCTTCCCCCGGGCTTCTCGCTCTTGCTTCGCTGCTTCCTCTCGGCCGCGGGCCGCGCGCCTTCCTTCTTGGCGCCCGCCCGCCCGGTCCCCCGCCGTCGCCCCCGCTCCCCTTTTGCCTCCCCCGGCCCCCTGTCCTCTGTGTTTCTGTCGCTCTTGGTCCCGGCCTCTTCCGTGGCCCCGGTCGTGCCTCCTTTTCCGGCCGGGGCGCGCTCGCCTCTCCTCTTGTGCTCGCCGCCCCGGCCGCTTCTCCTGCTCCCTTCCCTCCCTCGCTCCTTCTCCTGGCGCCGCTCTGGCTGCCTCTTTTCTGTCTCGTCCGCCCCCTCCTTTCCTTCTTTCTGCTGCTCTCTCTCCGCCCGCCCCCGCTTCTCGCCCCTGTCTCTTCTCTTCCGCCGCCCCCCGGCCGGGCCGCTTCTCCCGGCGCTGTTTTTTCTTTCCCTTCGCGCCTTTTCGCCCGCGCTGCTCCTTCCGTTCTCGTTTCGGTGCCGGCCGTCTGCCTGCTTTCCCCTCGTTGCGCCCCCCTCCGGCGCTGTTTCGGCTTCTCTTCCTCCTCCTGTGCTTTCCCTTCCCGCTGGCCCCCTCTTTTTGTCCGCGGCTCTCTTCCTGCTGGCCTCCGCCCTGCTCTTCCTGTGGGTCTTTCTGTTTCCCGCGTCGGCTCCGCCGCTCCCCTTCCCGCCCTGCCCCCCGTCGCTGGGCCCTTCCCCCTGGCCCTCGCGCCCTTCGCCGCCTTCGCCGCCTTTGCCCCTTCGCTTCTGCTCTTGCTCCCGCTCCCCCCCTCCCTTGGCCGCGGTCCGCGCTTCCGTGCCTTCTTCCCCCTCTCCCTCCGCCCCTCTTCCCGTGGCCGCCCCCCTCCTGCCTCTTTCTCCTGGCCCGCCCGGTTCTCTTGCTTCCTTCGCCCTTGGCCCCGTCCGGCCTTTCTCGTTGCCTTCCGCCCTTCCTTCCCCCCCTCCTCCCTTCCCGCCTTCTCTCTTCGCCCCCCCTTTCCTGCGGCCGCCCCCTCCTTTTGCCCGCCGCTCTTCCGGCCCCGTTGGCCCGCTTTCTGCTTCCGGCCCCGTCTCCGCCCTTGCTCCCTTTTTCCCCTTTTCTTGCTCTCCCCGCCGCTGGCCCCCTTGCGTCCCCTCGGCTTTGCCCCTCTCCCCCGGTTTCGCCGCCCTCTGTCCTCTCCTTCGCCCCTGGCCGCGTTTCCTTCCGCTTTTGTTTTCCTTTTCTCTCTTTTCTTCGGGCCCCCCCTCCTCGCCTCGGGTTTTGGTGCTCGCCTCCGGCTCCTTGTCTCTTCCTTCCTGCTGCCTTCCTTCCTTCTGCCTTCTCTTTCGTTCCCTTCTCTTTCTCTCTTTCTTTCCTTTTCTCTCCTCCTTTTCTCTCTCCTCTCCCCGTCCCTCCCTCTCGCCCCCCGCCCCGGCGGGTCGCGGGCCTCGCCCCCGCCTCGGTCGCTTGGCCGGCTCGGGGTTCTCGTCGCCGTCCCTCCGGCTTTTGCCCGTCTCTCCTTCCCCCCGCCCCTGCCCTTTGGTTTCCTTCGGCTCCTTTCTGGCCGCTGTCGCCCTTCCCTGCTCTCCGCTGTGCCCGCCCCCCCGCCCCCCCTTTGCTCCCTCCCCTCTCTGTCCGCTTTTTTCTCTCTTGCCTCCCGCCGGCTCGCTTTCTCGCTGCTCCCTCTCTCCGCGGCCGCTTCTCCCCCTCCTTCTCGTTCGTTCGTTCTCTCTTTCTCGTGGCGCGCCTCCTGCGGCCCGGTCTTTTTTTCTCCCGCGCTCCCCGCCTCTTGCTGGCTCTCTCTCTCCCCCCCCCCGCTCGCCCCTCCCCCGCGCTCGCCTCCCTCTCTTCGTTTCGCTCGGTCCGCCCCCGCCCTTTCCTCCGGCTTCTCTCCCCTCGCCCTCGCGCCCGCCCTCCCTCGCCGGCTTTTTCTCCTCTTCCTTCTTCTCGCGGGCTCCTTCTCCCGGCGCCGTCTTGCTTCCCGCTCGCCCCCCGCTGCCCTCGCTGTTCTGGCTCCCCTTTGGTTGCTTTTTTTTTCGTTCCCGCTTCGCTCCTGGCCTTTCTCCTCTTCCCTCCCGGCGCCGCCTGCCCCCGTTTCCTGTTCGGTTTTGCCTTCGCGCCGTTCCCCTCCTGCGTTGCCGTCGCCTCTCCCCCCTCGCCTTCCCCGCTCCCGCTGCGGGTTCGCTTCCCGCTCCCGCCTTTTCGTTTTTGTCTCTCTTTTTCTTTCCTTTTTCTTCTCTCTCCCCTTTCTTCTCTCCCCGTCCCTCCTCTCGCCCTCTCCTTGCCCGCCCTCGCCTGCCGCCTGCCT
The DNA here is from genome assembly GCA_006409495.1 of Sedum album. NCBI lineage: Eukaryota > Viridiplantae > Streptophyta > Magnoliopsida > Saxifragales > Crassulaceae > Sedum > Sedum album. The sequence goes on along the minus strand of QZGG01003764.1, from coordinate 920 downwards.
GCCTGCCTCCTTGCCTTGCCTCGCCCCTTCTCCTGCTTCTCTCCCCCCCCCTCTTCTCTTTCTTTTTTTCCGCGCTCCCCCGCTCGCCCCGTCCCCCCCTCGTCCTGCCCCGCGTCCCTTGTCTCCTGGCTCGGCCCTCGGTCTTCTCCCCTTTGGTCTCGGTTCCCCTCCTCTTGGCCGCCCTTTTTTGCCCTCTTCTTTTCTCGCTCCCGCCCCTTTGCCCCGGGCTCCCTTTCTTTCTCCTTTTTTCCTGCCGCCGCCCGCGTTCCCCCTGTTCCTGCCTCGCGTCTTGCCCCCGGCTTTTTGCTTCCTCCGTCCCTGTTTTTGTCGCCGCTCTCCTTTTCTTGGCCTTGCGGTTTCTTTGTTTTTCCGTCCTTGCGTCCTTCCCCGCGCCCTTTCCTTCCTTGTCCCTTTCTCCTGCCTCCCGCTCCCGTTCGTTCCCGTCTCCTCGTCCTTCTTTGTTCTTCCCCGGTCCGCGGGGCGGCTTGCGCTTGTTTCCGTCCTTCCCGTTCGCTGCCCTCTTGCCCCTTGCTTTTGGGTCGCTTTCTCCCGCTCCGCCGCGCCTTGGGCCCGGCTTCTCCTTCTGCGCCTTGCGCTCGTTCCCGTTTTCCCTTTCCCCGCTCCTTGTTTCCTGGCTTTCCTTTGCGCTGCGGCTCCTCCTCGGGCCCCGCCCTCCCCCCTTCTCGCCGGTCGGCTTCCCGCCTTGCCTCGCTCCGCGGCCCCCCCTCTTTGTCCTCTGTCCTGGCCCTCCCCTTCGTCGGCCCTTCCGCCGCCCCCTCTCCGGCTTGGGTCTCCCTCTTGGTCCGCCGTCCTCCTTCCTTCCCCTCCCCTCGCCCTTCTTTCGCCGCTCTTTCTCCCGGCGCGCCTGTCCTCCCCCCCTCTCCTGGCTCCGCTTCCCGGCCGGGGGTGGTCTTCGTCCT
>QZGG01003763.1:0-20573 GCA_006409495.1 Sedum album | reverse complement strand
TTAGAAATGTCTATTTTAAGCCCCTACTTTCATGCTTATTTCATATGATTATAATGTAAAATATATTACTTTTGATACTTTGATTGATGTTTCAGGTCAAAAGCACGGTTTACACTTTACGAAGGAGCATAAATGGAAATATGAGGAAAAGCACGTGAATTCGGCCTAAATCAGACATAATTGGAGCATTTCTGCAATTCTTAGACCGAGTGCACTAAAGTACCTTACTCGAGCAAAAACAGCCGAAGACTAAGTTACTCGACCGAGTAAATACTGCTCGAGCAAGTTGTCACGTGACCAAGACCCTTCGTGGATTATTCTCATTAACTCGAGTGATTAATACAAGAAGATAAATGAAGACCTTTCATTCCACCATTTAAATGAGAAGATAAGGAAGAACTCTACATTTACTCGGCCATTTATGAGGGAGTTAAAGCAAGACCTTTGAAGTCACTCGAGCCCTAATGAACTACACTATATAAGCATCACAAGACTTCAAAAAAGTTGGCTGCTGCTGCCCGAGCTACCTAGGGGGCTGAAATAATAAAGTGATTGATCTAGTCGAGTAAACCAAGTGAAGAAGAGAGGAGCCGAGAGAGCTCAAGATACCGTTGAATTATTGAAGTTTTGTACTCGAGATACCGAGGAGAATAGCAGCAGCTTTGGAGCTCGACCGTGGATCATCAATCACTGAGAATTTCTAAACTTTACTCTTGTTTTATTTACAATCGTTTTACTTTTAATCGTTTGAAATGTTTGCATTATCACTCGAGATGAGTGAGTAGTTCTCTTTATGATGAGGATTTGATGAATCTCTAATGCTTATGAATAACTAGAACATGATTATTTAATTTATATGAATCAATTCTTGTATGATAATTGCGTGTGTTGAATCATACCCGAGCTTAATCTTCATAAAATAGGTGTCCTGACAAAACATCTAGAAGTGTAGGTCGGAGTAGTATATCTAGGGAAGGACCGAGAGGTGAACTTAGATTATTTAGGAATCAATACAACCATTAGATCAAGTATATTAGCAAAGCGAGAGCAGCGAGTATATTTGGTGCATGAATGTATTAATAAGCGTATTTAGACAGACTAGTGAAATTCCAACATTCGAGAGTGAGGAAATCTAGTTGAGTAGATGTTTACGTGCGAATCCAACATTCGAGAGTGAGGATTCGTATGCTAATGCTACTCAGTCTAAATTCTATAATATAAATCCAACATTCGAGAGTGAGGATTTATATTATCATATAACTATGCACTTCTAGATTAAATTGTCATCAAGAAGGAAATTCATAACTATAATATAAATCAACATTCGAGAGTGAGGATTTATATATCTTGTTTGAGTGAAACCATAAGTATTAGTGGAGGATTCTCATCCTTGTCATAGTTTTTAATATTTGATAACAACCTTTTTTTAAACATTGCCTTTAATATTGCCTTTTAAAACTGCTTTTGAACATTGCCTTTTGAATAAAAAGACGCTTAAGAACTAAATTAAAGCTAGTAATTGACTAAAGAATTAAAAAGCTAGTAATCGAGTTTGAAATATAACTTGATTCCACTGTTCCCTTGGGTTCGACACTAGGTCACCCCTAGTTCTATAAATTCTTTTGAGTTGCGTGTGGAATATTTATTCACTATAGCACACGTCAAAATGGCGCCGTTGCCGGGGAACGGTGTTTAGTTTTTAGTTTTTAAAATCTTTCACTAGTTTAATTTTTAGTTCTAGATTTCGAGTTACTCGAAATCGTAAATATAATAAATATAAAAATAAAAAAAATAGTAGTAATAATAAAAACTTTCATTTGCTTATTTTTCTAGCTATTACTAAAATTCATCTTTTTGTAGGTGAATGCAATCAAACTCTAAAGCGAAGAAAAAGGTGCAAGTGGACGTCACAAATTCAAGTTCTAGCTCTTCGAGATCTTCTAGACCTTTAACCTCAACTTCGTGGAATTTCCTTTGACAATACCGAAGAAACCGAGATCAAAAACTTACTCGACCAGATATGGAAAATCTTACTCGACCGCAAGGAGCAGCTCGAGCAGGGGCTGAGGTCGAGCAACCAGCCGAGTACTACATAACTCCAACCATTGGAAGTTATGATTCTCCATTCGCATTCCAATGAAGAAGGATATGACTTTGAACTTCGAGGAGGACTCATCCAAATGATCAAGAGTGAATCATTCGACGGATACGGTAACCCTCACGTTCATCTTAATAATTTTACTGAATTATGCCGTACGTATAAATTTGCAGGAGTACCTAGAGAAATAGTTTACATGAAGCTATTTCCATTTTCTTTAACCGATGGAGCGAAAGATTGGCTTCAAGGACACGAGCCGAACACATTCAAGACATGGGACGCCTTAGCCCAAGCTTTCGTAAACCAATACTTTCCCCCTGCAAAGGTAAAACGTATTAGGGATAGAATTAACAAATTTGTGCAAGGCAACAATGAATCTTTTTATGAAGCGTACGAACGATTCAAAGGACTTCAACGCGAATGTCCTCATCATGGATATAACAAATGGGAATTGTTGTCGATGTTCTACGATGGAATGGACGAGAATAGCCGATTACGCATGGATCAAGGAAGCGGAGGAAGCATCATGGGACTCCGCGAGCGAAGGATTCAAGGTTATAGAGAAACTCGCATGGAACAGCCATCAATGGGGTGGAGACCGAAACCATCTAAAGAAGGAGGAACTTGAGCCGAGTACGAATTCAGTCACGAAAGCCGACTTTAATAACCTTTCAAAAACCGTTAACTCTTTAGTGCAAACCCTTTCTAACCTTAACTTAGATAAGAAGAAAACACAATCAAACGTTACGAGGTTAGCGAGCACACTGAAGAAGGTTACGGACCTAAAGGAGGAGAAGACGTTAGCTACATAGCTCGAGGACAAGGATCCTACGTACCCCCTCAACAAAGGCAGACTAGATTCTACTCAGATTTGAAACCACCATACCCTACTCAAGGGTATAATAACCTAAACCCAGGTAAGTCTCAATACTACCCAGAGACCAAGCTAGAGGAGACTACCCGAGCAACCAAGCCTCGAGTCAGAACTATGGCCCGAGCACAATTTCAACCAAAGGAAGGAAGACAAGAAATCCGAGGAACCACCTTAGCGCAACTAATGACTCAGATGATAGCTACTCAAGCACAACAGAGCAAAGACATTCAGAATATTTCGAGGAATCCAACAAGGAAAAGCCGAACAGAAGATGCTTGAGACACAGTTTGCGCAACTCGCTTCAACGCATTCAAGGAATCCCGGAAAACTTCCTTCTCAACCCGAAATAAACTCAGCCGACTTAAGCGCTATCACTTTGAAGAGTGGTAAGGAGCTTGAAGGACCAAGACCAAAGAAAGCACAACAAATTCAGCCGAGCAAGATGAACCGAGTAACACTCAGCAGCCCGAGCAGGAAGAGGAAGCCACGGACAAGGAAAGTGAGCCACCTTACGTAGCACCACCACCTTACGTTCCACCACTTCCATTCCCAAACAGACAAAAGAAGGTAAAAGAAACAGCCGCATTCAAGAAGTTTGCTGAAATTCTCGGAAAGCTTAGCATCACTCTACCATTTTCAGAGGTAATTTCTCAAATGCCCACCTATGCTAAATTCTTAAAAGATATTATAACTCATCGTCGTGAATTATGTGATGTAGACCATGTTGCCTTAGGACCTAATTCTAGTGCCGTAATACAACGTAAGATGCCTAAGAAACAAAAAGATTATGGTTCATTCACTATACCGATCGTCGTAGGAGATATAGATATTGATGATGCCTTATGTGATCTAGGAGCAGGAGTTTCCATAATGCCATTTATCTTATATGAAAAATTAGGAATAGGAGAACTTTCTAGCACCACTTTAATTCTTAGACTAGCTGATAGGTCTAAACGAGTACCAATTGGTGTGTTAGAAGATATGCCTGTTAAAATTGGAGAATTCTATGTTCCTGTGGATTTTTATGTGTTAGAAATGGATGATAACCCTTATGCCGAAATTCCTGTTATTATGGGAAGACCATTTTTAAACACAGTCAAGGCATTGATAAATTGTGGCGATGGTTCAATCGAGTTGGACCTAGGTGAGGACAAGGTAAAATTTTATCTTTCTAAAATGATGAAAGCACCTACTTGTTCTTTGGATTGTGATTTGTTTGATGCTAATGTCTCAAATAGTGATATAGTTGATATTTCCGTGCTAACATTTCTTGAAAGTGAAGGAAAGAAAGATGAAAATATGTCGAATCTCATGGATGAAACCGAGTACTCGACCGAGTCATTTTCGGTCGAGCAGAATTTCGAGCAGAATTTGACGAGCAGAATTTGACCGAGCAGAATGACCGAGCAGAACTACCGAGCAGGAATTACAATCATAAGCAACTCGAGCAAAGGTAATGAATTTGGTCAGGAATTGAAACCTCTTCCACCAAATCTAAGGTACGAATTTTTAGTTTCAGAAAAATTTTCGCCAGTAATCATAAGTGCTTTGCTAAATCAAAATGAAACTATGAAACTCATGCATGTTTTACGTACACATAAAGATGCTATAGGACACTCTATAGATGATTTAAAAGGAATTAGTCCCGACGTATGCATGCATAGGATTCGTTTATGCGATGACGCAAAACCATCTAGGGAGTTTCTTAGGAGACTAAATCCCAAATTAGGTGAAGTTGTTCTGAAAGAAATAACAAAACTTAGAGATGCAGGAATCATATACTCGATCCCCATTCAGATTGGGTTAGCCCAATCCACGTCGTTCCAAAGAAAGGAGGATTAACCGTAGTTAAAAATGAAAATGATGAATTAATCCCACTAGAACCGTAACCGGATATAGGATGTGTGTCGATTATAGAAAACTTAATAAAGCAACTAAAAAAGACCATTTCCCTATTCCATTCGTGGATCAAATGTTGGAAAGACTTTCCGGGCACGAGTACTTTTGTTTCCTCGACGGGTATAGTGGATTTTTCCAAATACCTATCCACCCCGAGGATCAAGAGAAGACCACGTTCACATGTCCATATGGAACGTTCGCGTATAGAAGAATGCCTTTCGGGTTATGCAACGCTCCGGGAACTTTTCAACGGTGTATGATGTCCATTTTCTCCGAGTACCTCGAGAAGACTATGGAAGTTTTTATGGATGATTTTTCAGTTTACGGGGACTCGTTTGACGATTGTTTATCGAATCTATCAAAGTTCTAGCTCGATGCATTGAAATGGACCTAGTTCTAAACTGGGAGAAATGTCATTTTATGGTTCAAGAAGGAATAGTGCTCGGACATCTAGTTTCAAAACGAGGAATAGAAGTCGACAAAGCCAAGATCGAGGTGATCGAGAAGCTCCCACCGCCTAAGGATGTACGAGGTATTAGAAGCTTTCTCGGACACGCCGGATTCTACAGAAGATTTATCAAAGACTTCTCGAAGATAGCAAAACCACTCACAAACCTTCTCGCTAACGATGTTAAGTTGTGTTCGATGATAAATGTCATGAAGCGTTCGAGACGTTAAAGAAGTTACTCACAACCGCCCCGATCGTTCGAGCACCAAATTGGGATTTACCGTTCGAACTAATGTGCGATGCAAGCGACGGAGCGATTGGAGCATGCCTCGGACAGAGAGTTGATAAACGTCTTCATGTCATTCAATACACGAGCAAGGCACTCGATGCAACTCAAGAAAACTACACCACAACCGAGAAGGAGATGTTAGCGGTAGTTTACGCATTCGAAAAATTCAGACAATACCTCGTTGGATCAAAGACCATTGTTTACTCGGATCACGCAGCACTCAAATACTTGATGAACAAAAAGGACGCAAAACCAAGACTTATTAGATGGATCCTTTTATTGCAAGAGTTCGACATAGAGATCAGAGACAAGAAAGGAGTCGAGAACGTAGTAGCCGACCATTTATCTAGACTCGAGACTACCTTAGAGATAAAGGAAGTGGAGACCCTATCAAGGATTCATTCCTAGGAGAATACTTTTATCCATAGACTCAGCTCAAACAAAGACCCTTGGTACGCAGATTTTGTGAACTATCTTGTTTGTGGAACGCTACCACCAGAATCACGTATGCACAAAAGAAGAAATTCTCCGAGACGCTACTCGATACTATTGGGACGAACCTTATCTTTATAAGTTAGGAGTCGATGGCATATATCGTACGTGTGTAGCAGAAAAAGATCAACATAGAATCTTACGCGAATGTCATTCTTCATTCTCGGGAGGACACGGATCCACATCCAAACAGCCGCTCGAGTATTGCAGTCGGATTCTATTGGCCAACTATTTTTCAAGATGCTCATAAGTATGTTCAATCGTGCGACGCTTGCCAAAGATCGGGAAACATCTCGAGGAGAGATCAGATGCCTCAGAAGGGTATACTCGAAGTAGAAATTTTTGATGTATGGGGAATTGATTTCATGGGACCTTTTCCTTCATCTTACGGAAACAAGTATATACTAGTAGCGGTTGACTATGTGTCTAAGTGGATAGAAGCCATAGCCACACCAACATGCGATGCCAAGTCCGTAAGAAATTATTTAAGAAGATCATTTTCCTAGATATGGTGTACCTCGAACTATCATTAGTGACAATGGAACGCACTTTAAGGAGAAACAACTCGAGAAGATGCTTCGAAAACATGGAGTATATCACAAGATTTCGACACCTTACCATCCCCAAACCAGTGGTCAAGTAGAAGTTTCAAATAGAGAGATCAAAGCTATTTTAGAAAAGACCATTTCAGGAGCAAGGAAGGAATGGGCGTCGAAGCTAGATGACGCACTATGGGCTTATAGGACAGCCTACAAGACCCCTATTGGTATGTCTCCATACAAACTTATCTTTGGAAAAGCTTGTCACTTGCCGGTAGAGATCGAGTACAAAGCCATGTGGGCTATCAAGAATGAATTTAGATATACAAGAGCTGCAGGGAAACACCGTATTCTTCAGTTACATGAACTCGAGGAGATACGCCTAAACGCCTATGAAAGCGCGAGAGTCTACAAAGAGAAAACAAAAAAGTGGCACGATAAGAAAATCATTGAGAAGAGATTCTCAGTAGGAGATGAAGTGCTACTCTACAACACTAGGTTGAGATTATTTCCAGGAAAATTACGTTCCAAGTGGTCCGGACCATTCAAGATATCTAAAGTTTTTGACGACGGACACGTGGAATTATTAGACAAGGAAGGAAACACATTTAAGGTCAACGGACATAGACTGAAGATTTATCATGCTGGAGACCAATGCTATCTAGTAGAGCAACTCAATCTCTATGAGGTCGGGTAACTAAGAAGTGGAGCATATCCTCTCGAGAAGGGATCCTAGCAAAGGACTTCTCGAGTGTGTTTCTTTATATGAAGACACGGCTACGTCCTTGCCAGGACGTTAATCTAGGCCAGTAAGTATTTATTTTTCCGCATTTATTTTTTCCGCACTTTATTGCTTTCTAGAGTAAGTAGTATTCTTTAGATTAGGAAAAATAAGTGTGGGGTAGAATATTATTTGGGAAAATTCCGGGGTTAAATTCTTTCACTCGATCGAGTAAACCACCAACTCGACCGAGTCACGTCACCGACCCAAATTAATATAGATTAACAATTTAAATGAATTCCTATTTCATTCGATCGAGTAAGATTCTTACTCGACCGAATTGAACCGGCCGTAAAAACTTAAATAAATTCGTTTAAATAATTTAATCCCCCCTCATTCGATCGAGTAAAAATTTTACTCGACCGATTCACACCACCCAAAAACAAAATAAAAAAATATAAATTAGAATTTAAATATCATTGGACCAACTTGACCAATTAAATTTGGTCATATAGGAAATTGTTCTAATTTAATTAGACCAATTTAATTGGACCCATTGGAAATTGGTCCAATTTAGAAAACCCTAAAACATCACTCGACCACCTTTACTCCACCTACTCGACCGCTTCAACATCACTCTCAAGATCCAAAATCCCTAGCCACCGATTCACTCGACCAAACCCTCAACCCTAAATTTCAACAATGTCGAGCGGACAAGGATCAGCATGGGAAGAACAAAATCCCTAGCAAGGAGATTTACGGTTTACAACCCGGGCACGCAACTAAGCTTTAGGAAACCATTTCAACAAGGCTTACGGAACTCTTCTTTGGCTCGAACAAGAAGGAAGTGGTAAGTTCCGTTGCACCTCACAAACCTACTATGATTGAGCTTGGAATTTATGAGATTGTGGACAACATATTTATCAATGCCGGTTTGATCGAGTGGGAGTATTTGATGGGGAAGCCGACACACCACACCTTGTGACCGAGTTCTTCACAAGTTTTGAACCGTTTATAATGATAATGAGTGTGTGTCGTGGGAGTTTGAGATTAATGGAAAAGAATTAAGGAGGAGAAGGAGGATATGGACGGAGAATGGTTCTCTCCCGGAGGTGTTATTCCATTTTGCACGGATGAGATGAGATTGGAAGTATGGAGGAAGCTAACCGGTATGCGAGAATATGACCCTAATTGCTCACCCAAGTGCCTAACGGATGGAGTATGGAAATACATCCATCGGATTATTTCTACGAACATCAACACTCGTGTTGACCAAGGTGCTCGGTATCTCGGGAAGACTTGGATTTGATGTACTTCATGGAGCGAGGAGACTCCATTGATTGGTTTTATGTCTTCACCGAGCGGTTCAAGAAGATGATCAACCCTAAGGAAAAGAGCAAGGCACTCGGCTGCTCATCTTTCATCACTTGCCTCGCGGAACGCTCGTATTTTATGTTTAAAAGCAAAGGAGATTTTAGACCGCTCGACACCGCCCGTTTGGTCACTATGACGTTGATGGATAGGAGGAGCAAGGAATGGGTATGTACAAAGGAAATGCCCAAGCGCGCTGACCGGAAAGGAAAGAAGAAGATGAACGAAGGACCGAGCTTCGAGTGGGAAGAGTGCTAGGAAAGCCTCTTTTAGTTGTTTATTTGTGTTTGTTTTGTTGTTGTTTAACTTGAACTTGCGCGTACTGTTTCTAATTGCATTTACCCTTAGAATCGCCAAGTTTTAAGAGCGCAAAGTGAAGCAAAAGGACATTGCTTCACTCGACCGAATCTATGGATCATTCGGTCGAGTAACTACCAACACTTAAACAACTCGACCCAAATTAGAAAAATCAGATTTTTAACCAAAGCCCACTCGAGCACCTAGCCCAATTCTTTCCTAAAAACAAAATATCTCGAGTAACCTTAATAAATATTCATAACTTCCATATATTAAATCCTTGATTAATCTTTGATTAAATCTTTGATTTAATATTCCATTATTAGAAACCCTTGATATACAAATATTTATCACACTTTATTAGGTAAGTAAATACTCGAGTAACCCTAGAGCTTCCAAAATTATATTAATATAAGAACCGATCGAGTAGCATGGCATAATCACCATACTCGACCGATTCTACATACTCGAGCAACATGTCTCAATCCAACCTACTAGCCAAAAACACCAATGCACCTTCCCAAAGAAGAACTCATGTTGAGTTTGTTCACACCTATGACCCATCCTACCCACCAAATTTTGACAACATAGACCATGCACGAACCTATGAAAGATTATTTGAAGATGCAAACCGACTCAAGCCTTTAGTGAGCTCGATAGCCCTTCATGACAAGACAATGCAAAGCCTTGGCATTAGTGCCAAAGTTTATGACATGTTTAACCGAGCTGCACTCGATGTGGATGTTGTTTTCAACAAGCAATGCTATAAGGAACTTGTCTATGAGTTCATTGCTTCGTTTGAACCTGTGGAAGGAGAAGGTTTTGCATATGATTATGAAGGATGGAAATTCAGAATTCAAGATTTGGATTTTTATTGGACTCGACAAGAAGCATATAGACATCTTGGATTTCCTGAAGGAGGACTTTGTCACTTGGCTACGGAACAACAAAGAATTCAGATTTGGAAAGACATTAGCCGCCAAGATTCATAGACTACCCTTCACCATCCTCTATTAAGAATCCCGTTTGGAAGTACGTGCATCGTTTGATTGCTACGAATATTAATTGCCAACCCGAAACTGTTGATGTAGTTACCCGAGAGGACTTGAACATATATGTGGGCACTCGACCAAGATGAACACATCAATTGGTTTGATGTGTTTACAACTATGTTCAAGGGTATGCAGCAGGCATACTACTCTTCACAGTACGTGGGTTGTACTTCATTGATCACTAGCATAGCCATTGGTTGTCAGTTTACTCTACCCGAGAGATACACAGAATTTCGAGAATTGGACTTTAACCTTTAAGGAAATTAGCATTCTTAGCCAAAAAACCCGCCAGATTGGAATTTGCCTATAAGGAAGTAACTGAGGAAGAAGACCCCTCCGAGAACGCGCGCTCGGTTGGGAACTTCAATGATACAAGCAAAGATAAGGGTAAGGAAAAAGCTACCTCGAGCAAACGTCCAAGAAGCCTAAGAAAAATAATTCGGGTATTGAGTGGTATGAGGTTCGTAGGGTGACTATCAAAGAATTTCGCAAGCCTAGAGGAGAACCAATAGAGATCGAGTCTGATAGTGATTAAACCTTATTTCTTATTTCTTCTACAAATAATCATGTCTTTGTTTGGAAAACAAAGTTAGAAATTCAATAAAGAAGAAATTTATCTCTTACCAAATTTTAGGGTTACTAAAAATAAAATTCAGAATTAAAACACCTTGAACAAAAAAATAAAACTCAATTAAATTCTGAATTTTGGCCGAGCCCACTCGACCAACTAAGAATGTCACTCGACCGAGTGAACCTAACTTAAACCGAAATTAAAATCTTCCATCCGGTCGAGTCATCTGGTTCACTCGACCGAATCAAACTATTGGGCCATATCACCTTAAACATTAAACAAAAACCTAGCCCAACTACACAAAACAAAACCCTAACTCGACCGAGTTTATTTATTCACTTAAGACCAAATGGAGAGTGGTCGAGTTAAGAGGACATAAGATAGAAGTTGTGAAAGAATGGAAACTTTGTTTGTGAAGGATACCGATCACCACCTAGACCTATATTGCATCACTCGACCGAAGAGACCGCTCAAGACGACGAAGAATTCGTAGATGCAGAGGATAACGTAGGTGACAACGAATAGGTCAGATAATGAACAACTTCCGAATCCTTAGAAACACCCGGTATCTCCCAAACGAACAATCAACAAAATCCATAAAAAACAAACTTTCGCAACTAGACCACACATTGATCGAGTACTTGACATTTGCACTTGTTTGAACATTTTAAATTGATTATCTATCATATTTTTCTTTGTTTGTTATATAATGACAAATCTTTGTTAGCATTGCAAGAATGATAGATGTGCAGCGCATTGGAAAGTCAAGATACGAAGAAAAATGTCAAGAACGAAATACTCGACAACCAGCTAAGTATCTCTACACCTTAATCTTAATTTATTGCTTAGGGACTAAGCAAATTTTTAAGTGTGGGGTGGGGAGTAGTATGCATACAAATTTTCATGATATATACATTGCATACTTTTAAAAATTTGCATACATCCTACTATTTAAATGAAAACACGTTGAAAAATGTCAATTAAACATGCTAAATAAGATCGAGCACTTAGATTAAAAATGTTTGCTGAGAAACTCATGAATTGAAATTTTTTGAATTGAACGACTTTCATGATAGAAAATTTATTTCTTGTGACTTAACTTAAGAGCTTGCCTAGTTTGATTTTTCTTAGAAATTTTTGACATAACACCTTGAGAAAAGCAAAGTTTTATCCAATTTCATAGAGGAAATTTTTGAACGAAACATGGATAATATTTCATAAAGCTATTGTATTGCCTTTAGGTGACTTAAGCATATCTCGTAATATATGGTGCATTTGTTGTAACACTCGAGTTAATATTTTGGCATCTAGTCAAGTCTTAAGTGTGGGGTTATCCAATAAAGTCGAGCATTTGCCGAGGGTTAGGAAGGTAAGTTCCCCCTTGAAAGTATCTGCTTTGACAAAACAAGAAAACAATTGCCGAGGGTTAGGAAGGTAAGTTCCCCCTTGAAAGTATTTGTTTTGCAAAAAAAAAAAAAAAAAATAAAAAAAAAAAAAAAAAAAAATTAATTCGTTTCCCCACTTAAGTCCTTGCTTTGCCTAAATAATGTTGCGACTCGAGTGAAGCTGTCGAGTGATAACCATTGAGAATTGCTTAGGGACGATCCTTGTACTTATGTACGTAGGCATGACATGCTTTTGAGAGAAAAATTCATGAAATATGTGGTAATCATCCGGAATTCCTCTACTCTTATGGATTACGACGTGTAGTCTAATTCTTGGGCAAGAATTCTTGACCTTGACCTTATGGACTAGCCCTTGCTAGCATAGGTGATTGGTTCGGTGAAACTCCTCTTGAATATTGTGTTTTACTTTGTGATTTTCGGTGTAAGTTGGGAATGGAGAGAAAGGACAAACCAAGGTTAGTTTCTTATTGCTCGAGTTACTTGAAATTTATGACTATCGTGATTTGAAGTGATTTTCAATATTTTCATGCCATGAATGATCAGCTATACTTTGAAGTGTTTATGATTAAAGAATAATGCAAAAGAATGTTTGTTGAATTGACTAGCTATGTAAATGAATACGATGAATGGATGTGTGCAGGATTTGTGAGTATTCCGTTATCTGAAAACTCTCACGAGACTAAAACTCGTCCGCTAGGGCAGCCTAGAGGTTTAAAGGCTTAATGCATATGCTAAATGCATTCGTGATTTTCTACGACAGTGAACTAGGATTAGATTAACTTTAGAAATCTCAGGAGTAAGAAATAAGCTTAATACTTGTTCGGGACGAACAAGGATTAAGTGTGGGGTATTTTGATGAGTGTTAGAAATGTCTATTTTAAGCCCCTACTTTTATGCTTATTTCATATGATTTGAATGTAAAATATATTACTTTTGATACTTTGATTGATGTTTCAGGTCAAAAGCACGGTTTACACTTTACGAAGGAGCATAAATGGAAATATGAGGAAAAGCACGTGAATTCGGCCTAAATCAGACGTAATTGGAAGCATTTCTGCAATTCTTAGACCGAGTGCACTAAAGTACCTTACTCGAGCAAAAACAGCCGAAGACTCAAGTTACTCGACCGAGTAAATATGGTGCTCGAGCAAGTTGTCACGTGACCAAGACCCTTCGTATGGATTATCTCATTAACTCGAGTGAATTAATACAAGAAGATAAATGAAGACCTTTCATTCCACTCGAGGATTAAATGAGAAGATAAGGAAGAACTCTACATTTACTCGGCCAATTATGAAGGGAGTTAAAGCAAGACCTTTGAAGTCACTCGAGCCCTTGATACACTATATAAGCATCACAAGAGCTTCAAAGCAAGTTGGCTGCTGCTGCCCGAGCTACCTACGGGGGCTGAAATAATATAGTGATTGATCCGATCGAGTAAACCAAGTGAAGAAGAAGAAGGAGCCGAGAGAGCTCAAGATACCGTGTGAATTATTGAAGTTTTGTACTCGAGATACCGAGGAGAATAGCAGCAGCTTTGGAGCTCGACCGTGGATCATCAATCACTGAGAATTTCTAAACTTTACTCTTGTTTTATTTACAATCGTTTTACTTTTAATCGTTTGAATCATGTTTGCTTATCACTCGAGATGAGTGAGTAGTTCTCTTTATGATGAGGATTTGATGAATCTCTAGTGCTTATGAATAACTAGAACATGATTATTTAATTTATATGAATCAATTCTTGTATGATAATTGCGTGTGTTGAATCATACCCGAGCTTAATCTTCATAAAATAGGTGTCCTGACAAAACATCTAGAAGTGTAGGTCGGAGTAGTATATCTAGGGAAGGACCGAGAGGTGAACTTAGATTATTTAGGATTCAATACAACCATTAGATCAAGTATATTAGCAAAGCGAGAGCAGCGAGGATATTTGGTGCATGAATGTAATAATAAGCGTATTTAGACAAGACTAGTGAACTTCCAACATTCGAGAGTGAGGAAACTCTAGTTGAGTAGATGTTTAGGTGTGATTCCAACATTCGAGAGTGAGGATTCGTATGCTAATGCTACTCAGTCTAAATTCTATAATATAAATCCAACATTCGAGAGTGAGGGTTTATATTATCATATAACTATGCATTCTAGATTAAATTGTCATCAAGAAGGAAATTCATAACTATAATATAAATGCAACATTCGAGAGTGAGTATTTATATATCTTGTTCGAGTGAAATCATAAGTATTAGTAGAGGATTCTCATCCTTGTCATAGTTTTTAATATTTGATAACAACCCTTTTCTTGAAACATTGCCTCTTTAATATTGCCTTTTAATCACTGCTTTTGAACACTGCCTTCTGAATAAACAAGACGCTTAAGAACTAAAGTTAAAGCTAGTAATTGAAACTAAAGAATTAAAAAGCTAGTAATCGAGTTTGAAATATAACTTGATTCCACTGTTCCCTTGGGTTCGACACTAGGTCACCCCTAGTTCTATAAATTCTTTTGAGTTGCGTGTAGGAATATTTATTCGACTATAATGCACACGTCAACTATCATCAGACGTTGAACCCCATTCCTCCACCCAGGCATGCAAAAACCCTTTATGGAGACAGGCAATGTAGAATGAACTTGATGCCCTGCAGGAAAACAATACTTGGGTTATAACTGATCTTCCTCAAGGTAAAAACTGTGTTGGATGCAAGTGGGTATACAAAATCAAGAGAAACTCTGATGGAGTGTTGAAAGATACAAAGCACGTTTAGTTGCCAAAGGATTTACTCAATTGGAGGGTTTAGACTATGAGGATACTTTTGCACCTGTTGTAAAGATGCCTACACTACGAACAATTATTGCTATTGCTGCTGCTAAACACTGGCCTATATTTCAGTTAGACGTCAATAATGCCTTTTTGCATGGTAATCTACATGAAGAAGTATACATGACACTCCCACAAGGTTTTTATTCTACTGAAAAATCCCAAGGGAAAGTTTGCAAACTACTTAAAAGTCTATATGGCTTGAAGCTATCGTCTAGACAGTGGTTCAGTCGATTCAGTGAAGCTTTAACCTCTTATGGTTTTATTGCCAGCTTAAACGATTATTCACTGTTCACTCTTCGCAGAAATGATGAATTTCTAATCCTCCTGGTCTATGTAGACGATGTATTAATCACAGGCATTTCTACTTCTATGATCAAGCAAGTTAAAGAGTTCATACACAGTCAGTTCAAGATAAAAGACCTTGGCGCACTGCATTATTTTCTAGGCATCGAGGTTGCTAGATCAAGTTCTGGGATATTTCTAAATCAAAGAAAATATGCATTGGATCTCATCAACGAGACAGGTTTATTAGGATGTAAACCTTCTACGATTCCTATGGACACTAGCAGAAATTGGCTTTATGTACTGCCCCTCCTCTATCAGATCCTATGGCATATCGACGCCTAGTTGGACAACTGATATATCTAACTGTTACTCGACCTGACTTGGCCTTTTCAGTACATATACTTAGCCAGTTCATGGCTAATCCTACTGAAGAACATCTTAATGCAGCACATAGAGTTTTAAGGTACCTTAAAGGGTCTCCATCGCAGGGCCTGTTTTACCCAAAGAATTCCAGTTTATCTTTTACTGCTTATTGTGACACAGATTGGGGATCATGCCTGTTAACTCGAAGATCTACCACTGGTTATGCAATCACTTTGGGAACTTCGTTGATATCTTGGAAAACCAAAAAGCACCAGGTTATTTCCAGATCATCAGCTGAAGCTGAATACAGGTCAATGGCTCAAACTTGCTATGAATTGGTATGGCTTACCAGACTGTTGAAAGATCTACTGATTCCAGTTACTGCTCCTGTTCCCTTGTTGTGTGACAACCGTTCAGCCCTGCACATTGCGAAAAATCCTATTTTTCACGAAAGAACAAAACATGTGGAACTCGACTGTCACTTAGTAAGACAATACCTGATTGTCGGTCTCATCATTCCTCGATTCATTCCTTCTTTGAAACAGCTAGCAGATCTGTTGACAAAATCATTAGCTGCGGATCTACTCTCCAGACTCAGCTCCAAGCTCAACTGTGTCAATCTTCATCACACGGTTGAGCTTGCGGGGGTGTTGCGGATATCTCTCCAGACTCAGCTCAGTCCAGTCCGTCCAGCTCGTCGCAGCTTCAAATGTCAGATGGCGACTCAATTCCAGATCCAGGATGAAATTCAATTAGGTCAACCTATTGTAATTAATGTAAAGTTAGGGTGAGTATATGTAAAATTGAAAACATTAAGGTCTGCATTGTAATTAGGAGATTAGGAGATCTGTTAAAAGAACAGAATCTCCCTCTGAGATCAATAACAATATTCTTCCCTTTAATCACTTCATCCTCTCCGGCGATCTCTCTGCAGATTCCGGCGAGTCTCCGGCGACAGCTGATCATCAATTTTCTCAAATATCATAGGTTGTATGACTTTTGTTAATGTGTCGTTTAATAAAGTTCCACAAGACAACTTATATGTAACTTATTTTTGTCAAAATTTTCGTACAAATGTAACGCACTCTTATGTTACTATATACTAGCTATAATCACATAAGTGGAAAGAATGAACATCCACCTACATGTACGAGCATCATCTCCTAAACCTCATTTTCATCTCCCTTTTCAACTCCACCAATTTCACATTTTTAGCCGTGAATTTTTGTCTCCGGAGCTTTCAATCAGCGATTCTATTACATGGCTACACAATTGAGGTGAGTTAATATATTATCAAATTGAGATTCAAAGTCTTTGTAAAGTGAGTTATGGATTTTTTTGTTCAAATGTTGTTGTGAGTAGTGTTTGTTTTTGTTGTTCAAAACTTTTTGAACCCACTTAGGTGACGCACTGGAGCAAACAGTAGAAAGCTAGCGCACATATCAGCTAGCTCCGATCAGTTACAGAACGCACATGTCATTTTTGAACAGTTTTTATGTGACTTTATTTTATGGTTTCTTAAGAGTTCGTCGCATAAGTGTTAAGTTCTTTATATTTCATTCTTTATTTGAGTTCAATTCAAATTGGGTGTGTGTTTAGGGTTGGTCATGGGTGTAGGGCTGCAAGTGAGACGATACACTCGATAATTACTCGATGATCGACTCGATAAAAACTCAGTCAATACTCGTTCGATAATAAACGAGTCGAGTGTGAACAAAATTATGAAACTCGTTTAATAAACAAGCCGAGCTTGAACAATGTCATACTCGACTCGTTTATGTTCGTGAACAACTCGAATAAGTGTTCGATTAAAACTCGATAAAAACTCGATTAATACTCGATAAAAACTCGATTAATACTTGATAAAAACTCGATTAATACTCTATTTATAACTCTATTAATACTTATATCAGAATTATTATATTATTATAAATATGATTATTTTTAATGATTTTATGTATAAAAATAAAAATATAAACGAGTTTTAAACGAGTTTTCGAGTCGAGTTCGAGTATGATATTAATATTTCGAGTCGAGTTCGAGCTTGAAAATTTAATACTCGACGAGTTTCGAGTCGAGTTCGAGCTAATATATATAAACGAGTTCGAGTTCGAATTCTGCAATACTCGCCACTACTCGGCTCGTTTGCAGCCTTACATAGGTGATCCTAGTTAGTTTTTTACTATCATTACAAGGACTCAATACGTATATAAGTTGGTTCAATTTGGATAGAAGTGATCGATGATATATAAAGAGAGTTTTAAGTTTTATCTACTTTGTTAGGTCGAATAATAATAAAGATAGACATCTTTGTTCTTGAAAAAGGTGTAGACTTCGTAAATGAATGTGTTAATTACAAGGGAAATAATATTTTTTGTAAGATGGAATGATCTAATCTTATTTGTTGATTTTAATAATTCGACGATTGAGATTAAAATTGTTTTGTAATAAAATAGGCTACATTTGCCAAAAAACCCTCGTAATTGAGATTGACGATTTTACTTGAAAATCAAATTTTATAGTAATCAACCATCATCTCACAATTTTGCATTTATTTAAATGTCTTTTGAACTTTATTTATAAATGAATATTATTTTATTAAAATTAAAAAAACATTTGTACACGTGCGATTTTAGAAAGTGTTTCCCAGTGAATCTGCAAGTCTTAACAGTCCTTGCCGCCGCCGTGAAAGCCCTAAAAACGCCACCACCTGCTGACATGCTACAATCATGTATCACCCACCATCTCACCTTCAAATTCCCCAGCATCCGTGGATTTCAGGTTTGTCTTCCTCAATTACAATTTTCCTCCTTGAAAATGGTTTCAGGGGTTTTCTTAAACTTTCCCAATTGATTGATGTCAGCAAAAAAGAACAAATTTTGTTGTGACTTGTTCAGCCGTAGATGATTCCGCCACTTGCATTCCAGCAGCTCCTATTTTTCTCCCAGATGGTCCTTGGACGCAGGTCAGTTTGATGAATGAAATGTAGATTTTATTGATATTTTCATATGCTGCAATTTCTTTACTTTTTATTTTGTTTAGATCCCTGGGGGTGTCACTGCTGCCAAGGGTTTCAAAGCTGCTGGAGTTTATGCAGGAATGCGTGTTACCCACAAGCCTGATTTAGCACTTGTTACATGTGACGTTGATGCAACATCCGCTGGTAAGTTCTTTCAAGTGTTTCAATTTGATGTGCTTTAATCAGACTCAAATTAAAATTTTCTTGTGCCCTTTTGTTTGAACAGGCTCATTCACAACTAATTTAGTTGCGGCTGCACCTGTTTTGTATTGTAAAAAGGCACTTATGATATCTGAAACAGTATGTTTATAGTTTATTCAATTACCCATGTGTTCTGGTGCATATCTCCAATCATTCCTGCGTTTTCTTAATACGTTTTTTCTTTTCATATAGGCCCGTGCAGTGTTGATAAATGCTGGTCAGGCCAATGCTGCAACGGTGAGATAATGTTTTTTTCTTCTTATTTTAGAAACTCGACTCTTCTCTATCAGCAACCATTGAAAAGGAGATAGCTGAATGCTTAATTTCAAATTGCTTTTCTATCCTTCTGTTTTGTAGGGCGATGCAGGCTATGAGGATGTGATAGACTCCGTTACTGCCTTGGCTAAGGTATGCTAATTCATGGTCTGTGTTTTGGGAATGACTTTACATGTCTTCATCACAAAATGATGTGATATGCAGGTGCTTCAAATAAAGCCTGAAGATATATTGGTTGAGTCAACTGGGGTTATAGGTCGTAGAATAAAGAAGGTAACTATTGATTAAATAAGGTTGTTTGTTCTTTTAAACATTCTCGTTTTATTTATTCTCTATCTACCATAACCTTTTGAAATTTGCACCGCAAATACGGTACTAAGATTTTATAACACTTTCCAAACGCAGGATGCCCTTCTCGAATCACTTCCACGTGTCGTTGATTCATTGTCTCCTTCTAATGAAGGGTATTCCCGAAGTACTTGATCTACTAAATGAGTCTTTCAATGCGATGAAGTTCCCTCTTATATGATATCAATCCTTTCTGTTATCAAACATAACTTTCAGTTTACTGCTGTGACATAAATTTGCAACCATTTTAAAAATCTCAACTTTGATGCACAGGGCAGACTCTGCAGCAATTGCAATAACCACAACAGATCTTGTTAGCAAAAGTGTAGCAATCGAATCAGAGGTATGAGTGGTGCATTCAAATTGCGTAGGACAAATGCTTAACATATATCAATTTACAAATTTGTAAGTTGTAAATTTAATTTGTTTACATCTTGTTTAAATAAAAGTTGATAATTGGCATAGGTTGGAGGAAAAACTATTAGAGTTGGAGGAATGGCAAAAGGCTCTGGGATGATTCACCCCAACATGGCTACGATGCTTGGTGTATGTTTCTCGAGAGCATTCACATGTTGATTCAAAGTTTGAACCACTGTCATATGCTAAGTGGTTTGTTAAACTCTTCAGGTAGTTACAACAGATGCTGATGTTACCTCAGATACCTGGAGAAAGATGGTGCAAGTTGCTGTAAATAGGAGCTTCAATCAAATTACTGTAAGTGCGTTGATGCTTTCATATGCTATTTTTATTCATTTTCCGAGGTGAGGGTTTATACTGCAATATATATTATCTCATATTTTCAAGTCAAGGTGGCTTACGCTATTTTTCATGCTTTGTTATGGCGTTGGCTGTTCTTGTAATCTACTTGTCCTGTTTACAATCTATAACTCAACATACAATGACTATTTTCAGGTGGATGGTGATACAAGTACCAATGACACTGTCATTGCTTTAGCTAGCGGACTTTCTGGGGCATCCAAAATATTGTCTTTAAATAGTGTTGAGGCAAAACAACTCCAAAGATGCCTTGATGCGGTACTTGCGCTCGTGAAATTCCACATTTAGTTTTTTTACCTATTAGACAGCTGAGGGTGTGTTTTTTGGCAATATAAGGTTATGCAAGGGCTTGCCAAATCAATTGCGTGGGATGGTGAAGGTGCAACATGCTTGATAGAGGTCTGATATTTACTTCCATTAAT
>QZGG01003762.1:0-19869 GCA_006409495.1 Sedum album | reverse complement strand
GGACAAACTCAAAATACTCATACAAATTCTTCGTTTCTGTTCACTTTGTTGGTTAAAAGGGGTTTCATAGGAAATCGTCTACATTACTTGCTCGTTAAGTAAAGTCTATGGAAGTAAACAACAATGATTCAATAGCATTTTATGAGATTCCGAGTATGTAAACGAGTAGAAGAATGCATGACAAACCCAAATACTCATACAAATTCTTCGTTTCTGTTCACTTTGTTGGTTAAAAGGGGTTTCATAGGAAATCGTCTACATTACTTGCTCGTTAAGTAAAGTCTTGGAAGTAAACAACAATGATTCAATAGCATTTTATGAGATTCCGAGTATGTAAACGAGTAGAAGAATGCATGACAAACCCAATACTCATACAAATTCTTCGTTTCTGTTCACTTTGTTGGTTAAAAGGGGTTTCATAGGAAATCGTCTACATTACTTGCTCGTTAAGTAAAGTCTTGGAAGTAAACAACAATGATTCAATAGCATTTTATGAGATTCCGAGTATGTAAACGAGTAGAAGAATGCATGACAAACCCAAATACTCATACAAATTCTTCGTTTCTGTTCACTTTGTTGGTTAAAAGGGGTTTCATAGGAAATCGTCTACATTACTTGCTCGTTAAGTAAAGTCTATGGAAGTAAACAACAATGATTCAATAGCATTTTATGAGATTCCGAGTATGTAAACGAGTAGAAGAATGCATGACAAACCCAAATACTCATACAAATTCTTCGTTTCTGTTCACTTTGTTGGTTAAAAGGGGTTTCATAGGAAATCGTCTACATTACTTGCTCGTTAAGTAAAGTCTATGGAAGTAAACAACAATGATTCAATAGCATTTTATGAGATTCCGAGTATGTAAACGAGTAGAAGAATGCATGACAAACCCAATACTCATACAAATTCTTCGTTTCTGTTCACTTTGTTGGTTAAAAGGGGTTTCATAGGAAATCGTCTACATTACTTGCTCGTTAAGTAAAGTCTATGGAAGTAAACAACAATGATTCAATAGCATTTTATGAGATTCCGAGTAGAAGAATGCATGACAAACCCAATACTCATACAAATTCTTCGTTTCTGTTCACTTTGTTGGTTAAAAGGGGTTTCATAGGAAATCGTCTACATTACTTGCTCGTTAAGTAAAGTGGAAGTAAACAACAATGATTCAATAGCATTTTATGAGATTCCGAGTATGTAAACGAGTAGAAGAATGCATGACAAACCCAATACTCATACAAATTCTTCGTTTCTGTTCACTTTGTTGGTTAAAAGGGGTTTCATAGGAAATCGTCTACATTACTTGCTCGTTAAGTAAAGTCTATGGAAGTAAACAACAATGATTCAATAGCATTTTATGAGATTCCGAGTATGTAAACGAGTAGAAGAATGCATGACAAACCCAATACTCATACAAATTCTTCGTTTCTGTTCACTTTGTTGGTTAAAAGGGGTTTCATAGGAAATCGTCTACATTACTTGCTCGTTAAGTAAAGTCTATGGAAGTAAACAACAATGATTCAATAGCATTTTATGAGATTCCGAGTATGTAAACGAGTAGAAGAATGCATGACAAACCCAATACTCATACAAATTCTTCGTTTCTGTTCACTTTGTTGGTTAAAAGGGGTTTCATAGGAAATCGTCTACATTACTTGCTCGTTAAGTAAAGTCTATGGAAGTAAACAACAATGATTCAATAGCATTTTATGAGATTCCGAGTATGTAAACGAGTAGAAGAATGCATGACAAACCCAATACTCATACAAATTCTTCGTTTCTGTTCACTTTGTTGGTTAAAAGGGGTTTCATAGGAAATCGTCTACATTACTTGCTCGTTAAGTAAAGTCTTGGAAGTAAACAACAATGATTCAATAGCATTTTATGAGATTCCGAGTATGTAAACGAGTAGAAGAATGCATGACAAACCCAAACTCATACAAATTCTTCGTTTCTGTTCACTTTGTTGGTTAAAAGGGGTTTCATAGGAAATCGTCTACATTACTTGCTAAGTCTATGGAAGTAAACAACAATGATTCAATAGCATTTTATGAGATTCCGAGTATGTAAACGAGTAGAAGAATGCATGACAAACCCAAACTCATACAAATTCTTCGTTTCTGTTCACTTTGTTGGTTAAAAGGGGTTTCATAGGAAATCGTCTACATTACTTGCTCGTTAAGTAAAGTCTATGGAAGTAAACAACAATGATTCAATAGCATTTTATGAGATTCCGAGTATGTAAACGAGTAGAAGAATGCATGACAAACCCAAAAACTCATACAAATTCTTCGTTTCTGTTCACTTTGTTGGTTAAAAGGGGTTTCATAGGAAATCGTCTACATTACTTGCTCGTTAAGTAAAGTCTATGGAAGTAAACAACAATGATTCAATAGCATTTTATGAGATTCCGAGTATGTAAACGAGTAGAAGAATGCATGACAAACCCTAATACTCATACAAATTCTTCGTTTCTGTTCACTTTGTTGGTTAAAAGGGGTTTCATAGGAAATCGTCTACATTACTTGCTCGTTAAGTAAAGTCTATGGAAGTAAACAACAATGATTCAATAGCATTTTATGAGATTCCGAGTATGTAAACGAGTAGAAGAATGCATGACAAACCCTAATACTCATACAAATTCTTCGTTTCTGTTCATCTTTGTTGGTTAAAAGGGGTTTCATAGGAAATCGTCTACATTACTTGCTCGTTAAGTAAAGTCTATGGAAGTAAACAACAATGATTCAATAGCATTTTATGAGATTCCGAGTATGTAAACGAGTAGAAGAATGCATGACAAACCCAAATACTCATACAAATTCTTCGTTTCTGTTCACTTTGTTGGTTAAAAGGGGTTTCATAGGAAATCGTCTACATTACTTGCTCGTTAAGTAAAGTCTATGGAAGTAAACAACAATGATTCAATAGCATTTTATGAGATTCCGAGTATGTAAACGAGTAGAAGAATGCATGACAAACCCAAATACTCATACAAATTCTTCGTTTCTGTTCACTTTGTTGGTTAAAAGGGGTTTCATAGGAAATCGTCTACATTACTTGCTCGTTAAGTAAAGTCTTAGAAGTAAACAACAATGATTCAATAGCATTTTATGAGATTCCGAGTATGTAAACGAGTAGAAGAATGCATGACAAACCCAAATACTCATACAAATTCTTCGTTTCTGTTCACTTTGTTGGTTAAAAGGGGTTTCATAGGAAATCGTCTACATTTTGTCTATGGAAGTAAACAACAATGATTCAATAGCATTTTATGAGATTCCGAGTATGTAAACGAGTAGAAGAATGCATGACAAACCCAAATACTCATACAAATTCTTCGTTTCTGTTCACTTTGTTGGTTAAAAGGGGTTTCATAGGAAATCGTCTACATTACTTGCTCGTTAAGTAAAGTCTATGGAAGTAAACAACAATGATTCAATAGCATTTTATGAGATTCCGAGTATGTAAACGAGTAGAAGAATGCATGACAAACCCAAATACTCATACAAATTCTTCGTTTCTGTTCACTTTGTTGGTTAAAAGGGGTTTCATAGGAAATCGTCTACATTACTTGCTCGTTAAGTAAAGTCTATGGAAGTAAACAACAATGATTCAATAGCATTTTATGAGATTCCGAGTATGTAAACGAGTAGAAGAATGCATGACAAACCCTAATACTCATACAAATTCTTCGTTTCTGTTCACTTTGTTGGTTAAAAGGGGTTTCATAGGAAATCGTCTACATTACTTGCTCGTTAAGTAAAGTCTATGGAAGTAAACAACAATGATTCAATAGCATTTTATGAGATTCCGAGTATGTAAACGAGTAGAAGAATGCATGACAAACCTAATACTCATACAAATTCTTCGTTTCTGTTCACTTTGTTGGTTAAAAGGGGTTTCATAGGAAATCGTCTACATTACTTGCTCGTTAAGTAAAGTCTTGGAAGTAAACAACAATGATTCAATAGCATTTTATGAGATTCCGAGTATGTAAACGAGTAGAAGAATGCATGACAAACCCTAATACTCATACAAATTCTTCGTTTCTGTTCACTTTGTTGGTTAAAAGGGGTTTCATAGGAAATCGTCTACATTACTTGCTCGTTAAGTAAAGTCTATGGAAGTAAACAACAATGATTCAATAGCATTTTATGAGATTCCGAGTATGTAAACGAGTAGAAGAATGCATGACAAACCCTAATACTCATACAAATTCTTCGTTTCTGTTCACTTTGTTGGTTAAAAGGGGTTTCATAGGAAATCGTCTACATTACTTGCTCGTTAAGTAAAGTCTATGGAAGTAAACAACAATGATTCAATAGCATTTTATGAGATTCCGAGTATGTAAACGAGTAGAAGAATGCATGACAAACCCTAATACTCATACAAATTCTTCGTTTCTGTTCACTTTGTTGGTTAAAAGGGGTTTCATAGGAAATCGTCTACATTACTTGCTCGTTAAGTAAAGTCTATGGAAGTAAACAACAATGATTCAATAGCATTTTATGAGATTCCGAGTATGTAAACGAGTAGAAGAATGCATGACAAACCCTAATACTCATACAAATTCTTCGTTTCTGTTCACTTTGTTGGTTAAAAGGGGTTTCATAGGAAATCGTCTACATTACTTGCTCGTTAAGTAAAGTCTATGGAAGTAAACAACAATGATTCAATAGCATTTTATGAGATTCCGAGTATGTAAACGAGTAGAAGAATGCATGACAAACCCAAATACTCATACAAATTCTTCGTTTCTGTTCACTTTGTTGGTTAAAAGGGGTTTCATAGGAAATCGTCTACTCGTTAAGTAAAGTCTATGGAAGTAAACAACAATGATTCAATAGCATTTTATGAGATTCCGAGTATGTAAACGAGTAGAAGAATGCATGACAAACCCAAATACTCATACAAATTCTTCGTTTCTGTTCTCTTTGTTGGTTAAAAGGGGTTTCATAGGAAATCGTCTACATTACTTGCTCGTTAAGTAAAGTCTATGGAAGTAAACAACAATGATTCAATAGCATTTTATGAGATTCCGAGTATGTAAACGAGTAGAAGAATGCATGACAAACCCAAATACTCATACAAATTCTTCGTTTCTGTTCACTTTGTTGGTTAAAGGGGTTTCATAGGAAATCGTCTACATTACTTGCTCGTTAAGTAAAGTCTATGGAAGTAAACAACAATGATTCAATAGCATTTTATGAGATTCCGAGTATGTAAACGAGTAGAAGAATGCATGACAAACCCTAATACTCATACAAATTCTTCGTTTCTGTTCACTTTTTGGTTAAAAGGGGTTTCATAGGAAATCGTCTACATTACTTGCTCGTTAAGTAAAGTCTTGGAAGTAAACAACAATGATTCAATAGCATTTTATGAGATTCCGAGTATGTAAACGAGTAGAAGAATGCATGACAAACCCTAATACTCATACAAATTCTTCGTTTCTGTTCACTTTGTTGGTTAAAGGGGTTTCATAGGAAATCGTCTACATTACTTGCTCGTTAAGTAAAGTCTTGGAAGTAAACAACAATGATTCAATAGCATTTTATGAGATTCCGAGTATGTAAACGAGTAGAAGAATGCATGACAAACCTAATACTCATACAAATTCTTCGTTTTGTTCATTTTGGTTAAAAGGGGTTTCATAGGAAATCGTCTACATTACTTGCTCGTTAAGTAAAGTCTATGGAAGTAAACAACAATGATTCAATAGCATTTTATGAGATTCCGAGTATGTAAACGAGTAGAAGAATGCATGACAAACCCTAATACTCATACAAATTCTTCGTTTCTGTTCACTTTGTTGGTTAAAAGGGGTTTCATAGGAAATCGTCTACATTACTTGCTCGTTAAGTAAAGTCTATGGAAGTAAACAACAATGATTCAATAGCATTTTATGAGATTCCGAGTATGTAAACGAGTAGAAGAATGCATGACAAACCCTAATACTCATACAAATTCTTCGTTTCTGTTCACTTTGTTGGTTAAAAGGGGTTTCATAGGAAATCGTCTACATTACTTGCTCGTTAAGTAAAGTTATGGAAGTAAACAACAATGATTCAATAGCATTTTATGAGATTCCGAGTATGTAAACGAGTAGAAGAATGCATGACAAACCCTAATACTCATACAAATTCTTCGTTTTCTGTTCACTTTGTTGGTTAAAGGGGTTTCATAGGAAATCGTCTACATTACTTGCTCGTTAAGTAAAGTCTTTAGAAGTAAACAACAATGATTCAATAGCATTTTATGAGATTCCGAGTATGTAAACGAGTAGAAGAATGCATGACAAACCCAAATACTCATACAAATTCTTCGTTTCTGTTCACTTTGTTGGTTAAAAGGGGTTTCATAGGAAATCGTCTACATTACTTGCTCGTTAAGTAAAGTCTTATGGAAGTAAACAACAATGATTCAATTTTTATGAGATTCCGAGTATGTAAACGAGTAGAAGAATGCATGACAAACCCAAATACTCATACAAATTCTTCGTTTCTGTTCACTTTGTTGGTTAAAAGGGGTTTCATAGGAAATCGTCTACATTACTTGCTCGTTAAGTAAAGTCTATGGAAGTAAACAACAATGATTCAATAGCATTTTATGAGATTCCGAGTATGTAAACGAGTAGAAGAATGCATGACAAACCCAAATACTCATACAAATTCTTCGTTTCTGTTCACTTTGTTGGTTAAAAGGGGTTTCATAGGAAATCGTCTACATTACTTGCTCGTTAAGTAAAGTCTATGGAAGTAAACAACAATGATTCAATAGCATTTTATGAGATTCCGAGTATGTAAACGAGTAGAAGAATGCATGACAAACCCTAATACTCATACAAATTCTTCGTTTCTGTTCACTTTGTTGGTTAAAAGGGGTTTCATAGGAAATCGTCTACATTACTTGCTCGTTAAGTAAAGTCTATGGAAGTAAACAACAATGATTCAATAGCATTTTATGAGATTCCGAGTATGTAAAAGTAGAAGAATGCATGACAAACCCTAATACTCATACAAATTCTTCGTTTCTGTTCACTTTGTTGGTTAAAGGGGTTTCATAGGAAATCGTCTACATTACTTGCTCGTTAAGTAAAGTCTTGGAAGTAAACAACAATGATTCAATAGCATTTTATGAGATTCCGAGTATGTAAACGAGTAGAAGAATGCATGACAAACCCTAATACTCATACAAATTCTTCGTTTCTGTTCACTTTGTTGGTTAAAGGGGTTTCATAGGAAATCGTCTACATTACTTGCTCGTTAAGTAAAGTCTTTAGAAGTAAACAACAATGATTCAATAGCATTTTATGAGATTCCGAGTATGTAAACGAGTAGAAGAATGCATGACAAACCCAAATACTCATACAAATTCTTCGTTTCTGTTCACTTTGTTGGTTAAAAGGGGTTTCATAGGAAATCGTCTACTTTAAGTAAAGTCTATGGAAGTAAACAACAATGATTCAATAGCATTTTATGAGATTCCGAGTATGTAAACGAGTAGAAGAATGCATGACAAACCCAAATACTCATACAAATTCTTCGTTTCTGTTCACTTTGTTGGTTAAAAGGGGTTTCATAGGAAATCGTCTACATTACTTGCTCGTTAAGTAAAGTCTATGGAAGTAAACAACAATGATTCAATAGCATTTTATGAGATTCCGAGTATGTAAACGAGTAGAAGAATGCATGACAAACCCAAATACTCATACAAATTCTTCGTTTCTGTTCACTTTGTTGGTTAAAAGGGGTTTCATAGGAAATCGTCTACATTACTTGCTCGTTAAGTAAAGTCTATGGAAGTAAACAACAATGATTCAATAGCATTTTATGAGATTCCGAGTATGTAAACGAGTAGAAGAATGCATGACAAACCCTAATACTCATACAAATTCTTCGTTTCTGTTCACTTTGTTGGTTAAAAGGGGTTTCATAGGAAATCGTCTACATTACTTGCTCGTTAAGTAAAGTCTATGGAAGTAAACAACAATGATTCAATAGCATTTTATGAGATTCCGAGTATGTAAAACGAGTAGAAGAATGCATGACAAACCCTAATACTCATACAAATTCTTCGTTTCTGTTCACTTTGTTGGTTAAAGGGGTTTCATAGGAAATCGTCTACATTACTTGCTCGTTAAGTAAAGTCTTGGAAGTAAACAACAATGATTCAATAGCATTTTATGAGATTCCGAGTATGTAAACGAGTAGAAGAATGCATGACAAACCCTAATACTCATACAAATTCTTCGTTTCTGTTCATTTTGTTGGTTAAAAGGGGTTTCATAGGAAATCGTCTACATTACTTGCTCGTTAAGTAAAGTCTATGGAAGTAAACAACAATGATTCAATAGCATTTTATGAGATTCCGAGTATGTAAACGAGTAGAAGAATGCATGACAAACCCTAATACTCATACAAATTCTTCGTTTCTGTTCACTTTGTTGGTTAAAAGGGGTTTCATAGGAAATCGTCTACATTACTTGCTCGTTAAGTAAAGTCTATGGAAGTAAACAACAATGATTCAATAGCATTTTATGAGATTCCGAGTATGTAAACGAGTAGAAGAATGCATGACAAACCCTAATACTCATACAAATTCTTCGTTTCTGTTCACTTTGTTGGTTAAAAGGGGTTTCATAGGAAATCGTCTACATTACTTGCTCGTTAAGTAAGTCTATGGAAGTAAACAACAATGATTCAATAGCATTTTATGAGATTCCGAGTAAGTAAATGAGTAGAAGAATGCATGACAAACCCTTATACTCATACAAATTCTTCGTTTCTGTTCACTTTGTTGGTTAAAGGGGTTTCATAGGAAATCGTCTACATTACTTGCTTGTTAAGTAAAGTCTTTAGAAGTAAACAACAATGATTCAATAGCATTTTATGAGATTCCTAGTACGTAAACGAGTAGAAGAATGCATGACAAACCCAAATTCTCGTACAAATTCTTTGTTTTTGTTCACTTTGTTGGTTAAAAGGGGTTTCATAGTAAATCGTCTACATTTTAAGTCTATGGAAGTAAACAAAAATGTTTCAAAATTTTTTGATGAAATTCCGAGTATGTAAACGAGTAGAAGAATGCGTTACAAACCAAAACACTCATACAAATTCTTCGTTTCTGTTTACTCTGTTGGTTAAAAGGGGTTTCATAGGAAATCGTCTACATTACTTGCTCGTTAAGTAATGTCTATGGAAGTAAACAACAATGATTCAACAGCATTTTATGAGATTTCGAGTATGTAAACGAGTAGAAGAATGCGTTACAAACCCAAACACTCATACAAATTCTTCGTTTCTGTTCACTTTGTTGGTTAAAAGGGGTTTCATAGGAAATCGTCTACATTACTTGCTCGTCAAGTAAAGTCTATGGAAGTAAACAACAATGACTCAATAGCATTTTATGAGATTCCGAGTATATAAATGAGTAGAAGAATGCATGACAAACCTAAATACTCATACAAATTCTTCGTTTCTGTTCCCTTTGTTGGTTAAAAGGGGTTTCATAGGAAATCGTCTACATTACTTGCTCGTCAAGTAAAGTCTTTGGAAGTAAACAACAATGACTGAATAGCATTTTATGAGATTCCGAGTATGTAAACGAGTAGAAGAATGCATGACAAACCCTAATACTCATATAAATTCTTCGTTTCTGTTCACTTTGTTGGTTAAAAGGGGTTTCATAGGAAATCATGTTAGAATAAGGGAAACATGTAGGGTACATGTTGGACTTAACGAAACATGAAGGACCAAGCTTGGGCAGTAAGTTTCCTAAAGATATTCAAGGTTTCCTCAAGATATTCAAGGTTTCCTAAAGAAACAAAATCTTGATTATCTATTTACCTAAACCAACCCTAGCTTGGCCAACATGGTTTCCTAAGACTTGTATAAATACCCTACTTGTGTACTCTTGTTATTCAGTACAATCAATACTCTTTTCTCAACTTTTCTTTGTTTACTTCCTTACTTGTCATTCTTCCACACTTTACAAACTCAATATACTCTGAATTCTTTCATGGTACCAGTAGCAAGATCCTAAACAACTTCCGCACAAAAAAAAAATCAAATTGTTTTTCCACAAACTCTCATCATGGATACTCGAGTTGTGGCAATACCAGTGGTCCTTAAGGGGCCTAATTATGTTCTATGGTCTAGAATGGCCAAAGTTACCTTGGGGAGTAAGGGGTTATGTTTTGATCTTGAGGGTGATAAAGCCCCCACAATTACTACCAAGGGAGATGATGGGAAACCTGTCACAAGATGTGATGAAGAGAAGTGGTTACAAGAGGACTTATTGGTGATGACCATACTACAAGCCTCTTTGGATGTGTCAATCCTTGAAGCCTACTCTTTTTGTGTGAATGCCAAAGCCCTGTGGGAGACACTTGAGAAGGTTTATGGCAACACAAGCAACCTGAGCCGTGTGTTTGAGGTCAAGAGGGCACTCAACACCCTAAGCCAAGATAATATGGAGTTCACAAAGCACTTTGGGAGGTTCAACACACTATGGGCAGAATTGGAGTCATTGAGACCTCAGACTATTGATCCTACAATCCTCAACAAAAGAAGGGAAGAAGATAAGGTGTTTGGGTTGCTGCAAACCCTAGATCACTCATACAAAGACCTTGTCAAACACATTCTAAGGGCAGACAAGCTCCCCTCCCTGGAAGAAGTGTGTGCAC
The DNA here is from genome assembly GCA_006409495.1 of Sedum album. Lineage (NCBI taxonomy): Eukaryota > Viridiplantae > Streptophyta > Magnoliopsida > Saxifragales > Crassulaceae > Sedum > Sedum album. The sequence continues at coordinate 9,181 of QZGG01003762.1, read as the reverse complement.
AAATTCAGAAGGAGCAAGGCTCCACTTATTTTTTTTAAGGGAAGGAGTTAAGTGTGGCTCATAGAGTTGTGGATGAAAAGGCTAACCAGGTGGTTAACAAAGTTGATGAGAGGAAGAGTTTGATGTGTGATCACTGCAAAAAAAGAGGTCCTTTAAAAGACAAGTGTTGGATTCTACACCCTCACTTGAAACCTGCCAAATTCAAGCAACCACAAGCCAATAAAGCTAATAAGGACTCAACCGGACCTAAGGAGGATCAATACTTGAAGAAATCAGACCTACATGCTCTTCTTCATGCCTTTAAGGAGAGCATGGGTAAGTCCAATGGTATGTCTCTCTTTGTTTCTAATAAATCTGATTATTGTATAGTCGACTCTGGTGCTTCACATCATATGATTTCGAACTCCAAACTAATAAAAAACATTCAATCAACAAAAGGACATGTAGAAATTGCTAATGGTGACCGTGTGCCTATTAAAGGATTAGGTATTGTTAGACTGTTTAATAAGGACTCTAAAGCTTACTTCATGCCTGATTTTACATCTAACCTCTTATCTGTAAAAAGAATTGCTACTGATCTTAGTTATTGGGTGATGTTTGGTCCTAATGAGCTTTGATTTCAGGATATTAAGACCGGTGCTCTTCTAGGTGAAGGTGTTTCCAAAGAAGGCGTCCATTTCCTTGACAACTTAGCTAGTTCCTATGTTTTTTTGCATGATGAATCTTTTACTTTCAATTCAGAAGTATCTAATGCGAATAATGAAATGTGGCATGCTAGATTGGGGCATCCTCATCCGAGGGCATTAAATTTGTTGTTTCCTGATATTAAACTTAAACATGATGAATGTGAAGCATGTGGACGGCACGTCGTTGGATGCCTCAAATTAAATTTCTAATTCCTCACAAGTTAGTATGCAGCAAGTAAGGGTCGAACCCAAGAGAAAGCACGTTGTATTCAAGTTCTCTAATGTAAGCTATTGAGATTGGATGTTTTGTGGTTGGTTACAATATAATGAAAACTCAGTTCGGGGATTCAACTATGACTACAATTGATACTATCATGCAATTCTACCTTTGTTCTTAAGATTACACTCCGCTAAGAATGTTATCTAATGTTTTCTCGCTAAAGACAAACATATATCATTCCATTCATGTTCTGATCAACTATCCACCGCTAGGTTTAAGTCAATAACAATACTCTACTTACATCAACTAGGCACCGCTAGGCTATACTAATATAATGCAATTAGAGTGTAAACACGATGACAATCAAGTTACCGCTAAGTACACAAGATTTCACCAACAATATCATACAAGGAATAATCAACAAGATAGAACACAATCAAATATTTCATGCATTAGTCACGATCAAATCCCCAAACCGAAACCGATTTAGTTACACATCAAGTTCATGATTGTAACAACAATGTAATACTTCATGAAAACAACAAAACACCGAGATTAAAGTAAGAAATTGTCACTGATAATGAGATGAAGTCTTCTTTTCAGATTCCAGCAGCCACCACCTTTGAGATGAACCCTTGATTGAAAAAATTCAGATTGTGGAATGATTTAGAAGTGTATGGATGTAGGAAATCTCATTATTTCTCAATTGGATTATCCCCCCTTTTATAGCCTCCACAACCTCAGGATTTCGTGCCCTAGAAATCTGTATCGTTCTGGCTAAAATTGGCCAAAAACGTTGCGATGTTCGAAGTTCATAAATTCAGCCTCGGGGCCATCCAAGCGTACGCTTCTTCCTTTATCCAAGCGTACGCTTCTTCCAAATACTCAAGCGTAGGCGTACGCTTGGGGAAATCTCTCTGACCAATTTTTGGTACTCCAAGCGGACGCTCCTTCCTTTTCCCAAGCGCACGTCTCTTCCTTTTACGATAAATCCTTAGACGTGCGCCTGGAAAATTCCAGGGACGTAAGCTTGGATTCCAACGGCTACTTTTAGGGCTTTTTGTGCACTTTTATGAGTTCTTTCTTGAAAATCAAATAATACCAAAAGTGACGCATTTGATACAGAAAAGAGACATAAAATAGTGGGTTTAGATGATTTTTAACTCATACAATTGTGCGTTATCACATGTATATTAGGTAAACATCACAAATCAGTATTTCCAACTTCTAAAACATCATATGAAAACTGTTTTGACCTAGTACACTCGGATGTATGGACTGCCCCTTGCATATCTAGGGATAACCATAAGTACTTTGTTACATTCATAGATGAAAAGTCGAAATATACTTGGTTAACCCTATACCTTCTAAGGATAGAGTACTAGATGCCTTCATTAATTTTCAGAATTATGTTACTAACCACTTCAATGCGAAAGATCAAAACATTTAGAACAGATAATGGAGGAGAATACATGAGCAACGCATTCAAGCAACACCTAGCCAAGAATGGGATTGATCACCAAACGAGCTGCCCTTATACACCTCAACAGAATGGAGTGGCTGAAAGAAAGAATAGACATCTTATGGAGGTGGCACGGTCCATGATGTTTCACACTAATATGCCTAAGAGGTTTTGGGGGGATGCTATGACAGCTTGCTACTTGATCAACAGAATTCCCACCAAAGTCCTCGATGACATATCTCCATATGAGGTACTAAACAAAACCAAACCTTCCATTAATCATCTAAAGGTTTTTGGGTGCCTTTGTTTTGTGTTAGTTCCAGGTGAGCTTCGAACTAAGCTGGATGAGAAAAGCACAAGGGCTGTGTTCATTGGATATTCTGCCACCCAAAAAGGATACAAGTGCTATGATCCTGTTTCAAGAAAGGTCTTGGTATCCAGGGATGTGAAGTTCATGGAATCCAAAGCTTACTTTGACAAGGCAGGATGGGAGGAAGTGAAAGATATCTCAAACTCTCCATCAGACAAAGTTGCAGCCTTGAGAAGGATCATTGACAACTTCATCACCACACCTTCGGTCCCTAGCACATCTCCTTGTGTTCCCCATCCTGATCATGAGGGGGAATACAGGATGATGCACATGATGAATCTGATGAAGATTCAACCACAACTCCTCAAGAAGTTGACTCATCAAGTCATGATCAGGAAGAGAACCAGGAGAGTTCAGATTCTGTGAATGAAGAAGATGAAGATCAAACTCAGAATGATCAAGAGGAGAATGAAGAAGAAGCTGATCAAGGACAAACACACCCTGCTGATTAAGAACCAGAATCAATTCAAGCTGAGCAAACACAAACTCTAAGAAGAAGCACTAGGCTGAGGAAGTCTCCATCAAACTGGAAGATATTTTATAATGGTACTGATGTTGCTTATCCTATTCAGTCTGTTTGTTCTTTGGATGGGTTTCCAAAGGATCACCAAAGCTTCATCAGCAAGTTAGGCGAAGCGGAAGTCCCTAAGACCTATGAAGAGCGCTGCAATTCAAGAAGAGACCAAAGCCATGGAGAGGAATGGAACTTGGTATGAATCTGATCTTCCCAAAGGTGAGAAGGCCGTGACCAGCAGATGGGTATTCACCATCAAATACAAGAGTGATGGACAGATTGAGAGGTACAAGGCAAGGTTAGTGGCAAGAGGATTCACTCAAACATATGGGGAAGACTACCTTGACACTTTTGCACCTGTGGCCAAGCTCCATTCAGTTCGAGTCATCCTCTCAGTTGCTACAAACCTAGGATGGGATCTATGGCAGATGGATGTCAAGAATGCATTCCTACAAGGTGAGCTTGAAGAAGAAGTCTATATGCATCCTCCACCAGGGCTTGAAAGCACGGTCAAACCAGGTAAGGTTCTTAGGCTTAAGAAAGCTATCTATGGTCTAAAGCAATCACCAAGGGCATGGTACCACAAGCTGAGCACAACTCTCATCAAAGAGGATTCCACAAATCTCAAGCTGATCATACACTCTTCACCCTCACTACGCCATCAGGTATAGTTGTGATCCTTGTGTATGTTGATGATATCATCATCACAGGAGATGACAAACAAGGTATACTCGAAACTAAAACTTTTCTCAATTCGGTTTTTGATATTAAAGACTTGGGTGAACTAAAGTACTTTCTTGGTATTGAGATGTGCAACTCGAAAGAGGGGTTATTCTTATCACAAAGGAAGTACACACTTGATCTTTTGTGTGAAGCAGGAAAGCTTGGAGTGAAACCAGCAAAGACTCCACTTGAGGAAGGATACAAAGTCATACGTGAGGGGGAGATTGAAGAAAAGCCCTTTGAGGATGAAAAGCTGTACAGGATGGTTGGTAAGTTGATTTATTTAACTATCACAAGACCTGATATATGCTTTTTCCGTGAATCAGGTTAGCCAGCATATGCAAACACCAAAAGCACCATTTGGCACATGGTAGAGAGGATTTTGAAGTACCTCAAAGGCACGGCTGGTCAAGGAATCTGGATGGGAAGGAATGGCAACACCGATGTGGTAGGTTATTGTGATGCAGATTGGGCAGGAGATAGGAATGATAGGAAATCAACCACAGGTTATTGCACCTTCATTGGAGGTAATCTCGTGACTTGGAGAAGCAAAAAACAGAAGGTGATCTCTTGTTCAAGCGCTGAGGCAGAGTATAGAGCCATGAGAAAGCTAACAAATGAGTTGATATGGATTAAAGCTCTCCTCAACGACCTAGGCATCAAGATCAACACACCCATCACTATATGCATTGTGACAATCAGGCGGCCATCCATATTGCATCCAACTCAGTGTTTCATGAGAGAACAAAGCATATAGAAGTGGACTGCCACAAGGTGAGAGAGGCTGTAGAACAAGGAGTGATTCAGCTGAGCTACACAAAAAGTGAGCATCAACTAGCAGACATCTTCACAAAGGCTGCTAGTAGCAAGGTGTGTGAGTTCATCCATTCAAGGCTTGGACTCAAAAGTGCATCCCTTAGACATAACCCTGGCCGAAGGTTCTTGTACTCTTTTTGTCCTAGGTATGGTTTTATCCCATGTGGTTTTCCATACTTAGGTTTTTAATGAGGCAAGGGCTCTAGGGTCCAAGCTTGTCTAAATCCTTTAGTCAAGCTTGAGGGGGAGTGTTAGAATAAGGGAAACAAGTAGGGTACATGTTGAACTTAAGGAAACATGAAGGACCAAGCTTAGGCAGTAAGTTTCTAAAGATATTCAAGGTTTCCTAAAGATATTCAAGGTTTCCTAAAGAAACCAAATCTTGATTATCTACTTACCTAAACCAATCCTAGCTTGGCCAACATGGTTTCCTAAGACTTGTATAAATACCCTACTTGTGTACTCCTGTTATTCAGTACAATCAATACTCTTTTCTCAACTTTTCTTTATTTACTTCCTTACTTGTCATTCTTCCACACTATACAAACTCAATATACTCTGAATTCTTTCAAATCATCTACATTACTTGCTCGTTAAGTAAAGTCTTTGGAAGTAAACGACAATCATTCAATAGCATTTTATGAGATTCCGAGTATGTAAACGAGTAGAAGAATGCGTTACAAACCCAAACACTCATACAAATTCTTCGTTTCTGTTCACTTTGTTGGTTAAAAGGGGTTTCATAGGAAATCGTCTACATTACTTGCTCGTTAAGTAAAGTCTATGGAAGTAAACAACAATGACTCAATAGCATTTTATGAATTCCGAGTATGTAAACGAGTAGAAGAATGCATGACAACCCAAATACTCATACAAATTCTTCGTTTCGTTCCTTTGTTGGTTAAAAGGGGTTTCATAGGAAATCGTCTACATTACTTGCTCGTTAAGTAAAGTCTTTGGAAGTAAACAAAATGATTCAATAGCATTTTATGAGATTCCGAGTATGTAAACGAGTAGAAGAATGCATGACAAACCCTAATACTCATATAAATTCTTCGTTTCTGTTCACTTTGTTGGTTAAAAGGGTTTCATAGGAAATCGTCTACATTACTTGCTTGTTAAGTAAAGTCTTTGGAAGTAAACACAATCATTCAATAGCATTTTATGAGATTCCGAGTATGTAAACGAGTAGAAGAATGCGTTACAAACCCAAACACTCATACAAATTCTTCGTTTCTGTTCACTTTGTTGGTTAAAAGGGTTTCATAGGAAATCGTCTACATTACTTGCTCGTTAAGTAAAGTCTATGGAAGTAAACAACAATGATTCAATAGCATTTTATGAGATTCCGAGTATGTAAACGAGTAGAAGAATGCATGACAAACCCAAATACTCATACAAATTCTTCGTTTCTGTTCACTTTGTTGGTTAAAAGGGGTTTCATAGGAAATCGTCTACATTACTTGCTCGTTAAGTAAAGTCTTTGGAAGTAAACAACAATGACAATAGCATTTTATGAGATTCCGAGTATGTAAACGAGTAGAAGAATGCATGACAAACCCTAATACTCATACAAATTCTTCGTTTCTGTTCACTTTGTTGGTTAAAAGGGGTTTCATAGGAAATCGTCTACATTACTTGCTCGTTAAGTAAAGTCTTTGGAAGTAAACAACAATGATTCAATAGCATTTTATGAGATTCGAGTATGTAAACGAGTAGAAGAATGCGACAAACCCAATACTCATACAAATTCTTCGTTTCTGTTCACTTTGTTGGTTAAAAGGGGTTTCATAGGAAATCGTCTACATTACTTGCTCGTTAAGTAAAGTCTTGGAAGTAAACAACAATGATTCAATAGCATTTTATGAGATTCCGAGTATGTAAACGAGTAGAAGAATGCATGACAAACCCAATACTCATACAAATTCTTCGTTTCTGTTCACTTTGTTGGTTAAAAGGGGTTTCATAGGAAATCGTCTACATTACTTGCTCGTTAAGTAAAGTCTTTGGAAGTAAACAACAATGATTCAATAGCATTTTATGAGATTCCGAGTATGTAAACGAGTAGAAGAATGCATGACAAACCAAATACTCATACAAATTCTTCGTTTCTGTTCACTTTGTTGGTTAAAAGGGGTTTCATAGGAAATCGTCTACATTACTGCTGTATTAAAGTCTTTGGAAGTAAACAACAATGATTCAATAGCATTTTATGAGATTCCGAGTATGTAAACGAGTAGAAGAATGCATGACAAACCCAAATACTCATACAAATTCTTCGTTTCTGTTCACTTTGTTGGTTAAAAGGGGTTTCATAGGAAATCGTCTACATTACTTGCTCGTTAAGTAAAGTCTTTGGAAGTAAACAACAATGATTCAATAGCATTTTATGAGATTCCGAGTATGTAAACGAGTAGAAGAATGCATTACAAACCCAAACACTCATACAAATTCTTCGTTTCTGTTCACTTTGTTGGTTAAAAGGGGTTTCATAGGAAATCGTCTACATTACTTGCTCGTTAAGTAAAGTCTTTGGAAGTAAACAACAATCATTCAATAGCATTTTATGAGATTCCGAGTATGTAAACGAGTAGAAGAATGCATGACAAACCCAAATACTCATACAAATTCTTCGTTTCTGTTCACTTTGTTGGTTAAAAGGGGTTTCATAGGAAATCGTCTACATTACTTGCTCGTTAAGTAAAGTCTTTGGAAGTAAACAACAATCATTCAATAGCATTTTATGAGATTCCGAGTATGTAAACGAGTAGAAGAATGCATGACAAACCCAAATACTCATACAAATTCTTCGTTTCTGTTCACTTTGTTGGTTAAAAGGGGTTTCATAGGAAATCGTCTACATTACTTGCTCGTTAAGTAAAGTCTTTGGAAGTAAACAACAATGATTCAATAGCATTTTATGAGATTCCGAGTATGTAAACGAGTAGAAAATGAATGAAAACCCAATACTCATACAAATTCTTCGTTTCTGTTCACTTTGTTGGTTAAAAGGGGTTTCATAGGAAATCGTCTACATTACTTGCTCGTTAAGTAAAGTCTTGGAAGTAAACAACAATGATTCAATAGCATTTTATGAGATTCCGAGTATGTAAACGAGTAGAAGAATGCATGACAAACCAAATACTCATACAAATTCTTCGTTTCTGTTCACTTTGTTGGTTAAAAGGGGTTTCATAGGAAATCGTCTACATTACTTGCTCGTTAAGTAAAGTCTTTGAAGTAAAAACAATCATTCAATAGCATTTTATGAGATTCCGAGTATGTAAACGAGTAGAAGAATGCATGACAAACCCTAATACTCATACAAATTCTTCGTTTCTGTTCACTTTGTTGGTTAAAAGGGGTTTCATAGGAAATCGTCTACATTACTTGCTCGTTAAGTAAAGTCTTTGGAAGTAAACAACAATCATTCAATAGCATTTTATGAGATTTCGAGTATGTAAACGAGTAGAAGAATGCGACAAACCCAAACACTCATACAAATTCTTCGTTTCTGTTCACTTTGTTGGTTAAAAGGGGTTTCATAGGAAATCGTCTACATTACTTGCTCGTTAAGTAAAGTCTTTGGAAGTAAACAACAATGATTCAATAGCATTTTATGAGATTCCGAGTATGTAAACGAGTAGAAGAATGCATGACAAACTCAAATACTCATACAAATTCTTCGTTTCTGTTCACTTTGTTGGTTAAAAGGGGTTTCATAGGAAATCGTCTATATTACTTGCTCATTAAAAGTCTTTAGAAGTAAACAACAATGATTCAATAGCATTTTATGAGATTCCGAGTAACGTAAACGAGTAGAAAATGCATGACAAATACTCGTTTCCGTTCACTTTGTTGGTTAAAAGGGGTTTCATAGGAAATCGTCTACATTACTTGCTCGTTAAGTAAAGTCTTTGAAGTAAACAACAATGACTCAATAGCATTTTATGAGATTCCGAGTATGTAAACGAGTAGAAGAATGCATGACAAACCCAATACTCATACAAATTCTTCGTTTCTGTTCACTTTGTTGGTTAAAAGGGGTTTCATAGGAAATCGTACATTACTTGCTCGTTAAGTAAAGTCTTTGGAAGTAAACACAATCATTCAATAGCATTTTATGAGATCCGAGTATGTAAACGAGTAGAAGAATGCGTTACAAACCCAAACACTACAAAAACAATGATTCAATAGCATTTTATGAGATTCCGAGTATATAAACGAGTAGAAGAATGCATGACAAACTCAAATACTCATACAAATTCTTTGTTTCTGTTCACTTTGTTGTTAAAAGGGGTTTCATAGGAAATCGTCTATATTACTTGCTCATAAAGTCTTTAGAAGTAAACAACAATGATTCAATAGCATTTTATGAGATTCAGAGTAC
>QZGG01003761.1:0-20563 GCA_006409495.1 Sedum album | reverse complement strand
AAGAACGCTGGATCGAACACAAATTCTTTCACGATCCTTCTTTCTGACATATCGGCATTCGCGCTTCGTCGTCATCTGTGTTCTCATCTGTATCCACGACTGGGGTAGGGGACTTGGCACGGCTTTTCCTCGTTGGCAGTGATTTCTTTGCTTTCTTTGGCGGAGGAGTAGCCGCAGCTGCTGCAGTAGAGGATCTTGTCCTCTTCCGCAGCCCAGGTCTTCGGGACATGGATTCCTTATCCGATTCTGTCACAGCCCTCTTTTTCCTTTTCTTTTAGTGAGCTGGGCTATTTGGCACGTCACCGGAGTCCAGCGGAAACAACCTCGTCCGATTTGGCTTGGGTGGCTCGTGGAGAATCGCGAGCCGGAGCCGGGATATTCGCCATCAGTTCTTCGAACGAGTCCGCCCTTGCTGGACTGTCCACACCCATATCCGCGTCTTTTGCGGGTGTTGCTGCTGTTCTGACCTCTCCCTCTGTTGCCTCCTCTTCCACAGTAGGCTGCATCGGACTGATTGGAGCCGCCGGCGATGTTGGTGCCGGCGGTCCTTCAATCCTTAGCAGCTGCGGCCGAATCAGCAGCGGAGGAAGATTTTTCGCTAGGCGACCATGAGATGCGAGCAGGATTAGGGCATTGAGCAGGGAGTCTGAGGAGGCCATGAGTGTTTCTTGCTGGGAATTCTTGATTTCAGAAAGTTAGGGTTTCTAGGTGATGATCCCTTTGTGTGGCCGTGTACTTTATATGGTACCCAGGTTGCCAAAAATTGCTCCTCAAGAATATCAACAAATATTCCACAATTAATGTGTCTCGATGCCCCAAATATTCACCTCAAAAATTGGAAACACAATAATTGCTACCTGCATTAAATGCTGGCGGCCGAATCGGAATCATGACACGTCACTAGACGCGTCCTGTCTGCGCATGTTATTCCCAATATCTGATAAGCTCTATCTGAGATTCCCGCCAAAAACGTTCCAATTTTCCCGCCGAAATACTTAGCAGATTTTCTGATTCTTTCAAGGGGTGGTGTGTTGCGGACGGGTACCCAAATGGTAAAAATAAAAGCAACACACACGAAAAGGCAGACACACACACATATATATCAGAAAATTATAATTGTACCTCATAGGGACGACTCCAGAAATAATTGATCAAAGGGGTCATAGGAGTAGCATGAAAATGAGTTGGCTTAGGTTAGCTGTGAACTCCGTTCATCATATTAGGCTTGTAATGTGGGTACTACATATCCGAAGGGGTTCTTTGGGCTGCGAAGAAAAATGCTCAATATGCCTTTAACAGGTAATCGTTAGTATCTATGGTTCCAGTACTCAGCATGGTACACGTCCTCAGGCACACACAATGAACAGAATAAACAGAAGACATTCTACATTATGAACGACTGACCTTGCATGTTACACCACTCAATTCATAGCCAGTCATCGAGTTCAGTACGGATAGGCAATTAATTAGAGAAGGAGACCATACCTAGCTCCATCCGTAGCCTCTCGAAGGGTTCACGATCAGTGCCTTAGTAAAAATGTCAGCAATTTGTTCTTCTGTTCTACAAAACTCCATGGTTATTATTTTCTTTTCAACAGAATCACGCAAGAAATGATATTTTATCTCTACATGCTTAGTACGTGAATGTTGAACAGGGTTCTTAGAGATATTCATTGCACTGGTATTATCACAATAGATAGGCATTTGAGATATAGAGATACCGTAGTCGCGCAATTGTTGTTTCAACCATATGAGCTGAGTACAGCACGCAGCAGCTGCAATGTACTCGGCCTCTGCAGTGGACAGTGACACCGCATTCTGTTTCTTTGATCCCCAAGAGACAAGACTAGATCCCATGCAGCAAGTCTGAAGTCATCTTCAAATTCCAGTGGAGTGTGATCTCCGTCCTTAATCATACTGCCTCCCATGACTTCCTCATCGAAGACAACGTGGATACTTTCTTCGATCTTCCTCAGACGCAGATTGTACACTTTGTAAGCTCGACTCTGAGAGGAGTATCCCACAAATGTACCTTCATCACTCCTTGGATCGAACTTTCCCAGATTGTCTTTCCCGTTGTTGTGGATGTATACCTTACATCCGAAAACCCTTAGATGGGACACGTTCGGTTTCCTTCCTCTCAGCAGCTCATACGGGGTCTTTTCCAGTCCTTTGCGCAGATAGACTCTGTTCAGGACATAGCATGATGCGTTCAGTGCTTCCCCCCAGAAGTTCTTAGGCAGACCGCTGGATATGAGTAGAGTTCTGGTCATGTCTTCAAGCGTTCGGTTCTTTCTTTCCACTACACCGTTCTGCTGTGGTGTACGTGGTGCTGAGAAGTTGTGGGTGATGCCTCTTTCCCTGCATAAAGTTAGGAACTGAGAATTTTCAAACTCAGTCCCATGGTCAGTCGTATAGAGACTAAGGACGTGTCCAGTAGGTTTTCAGTAGTGGTTAGCCATGATTCAAACTCTGCAAAAACTTCATCTTTAGATTGAATAAATATAACCCAAGTATAACGAGAGTAATCATCAACAATAACCAAACACAAATCTGTTACCTCCACGGACTCCTAGTGCGCATTGGACCACATATATCCATATGAACAAGTTCCAATGGTCTAGTAGTGCTTACCTTAGCTTTCGATTTGAATGATGTGCGAGTTTGCTTACCCATCAACACGCACTGCACGGAGTGGAGGTTGTCATCAATCTTTGGCAGTCCTCTTACCAGATCTTTCTTGAAGAGCGTGGACAGTAGCCTCTGATTTGCATGTCCAAATCTCTTGTGCCAAAGTGCGGACGCGTCCGAGATTGTGGACAGACAGATTTGTCCCTCTGGTACAAAGTTAGGATCAACTTTGTATACCCTGCCTCTGCATATGCCTCTGAGTATCACCTGCTTAGTTTTGATGCACTTGACAACACAACCGTCAGAAGTAAAGGTGACTTTATTCTTATGATTTTGGCATAACTGAGAGACACTAAGTAAATCGTATTTCAAGTTGTCTACTAGATTAACATTCTCAATATCAATATTATCAGAAATACGTACCTTTCCAATTCCGAATATCTCACCTGCTGACTTATTGCCGAAGGACACGTCCCTCCGACATGTTGCTGAAGTGAAGTAAACCAGTCCATGTTTCCTGTCATGTGTCCAGACGCACCGCTGTCTATGTACCAGGGACTGCTCTTCACTTCTTCCTGCAAGAGAAAAGTTAATTTTTACGAACCCAGACAAGCTTGGGCTTACTGGGTTTAGTAAAAACAGCAGAAGTAGTACAATGTTAGTGTCAGCAGAAGGGTTGAGCTAGAAATCAATCTTCTTTCTAGGAGTAGCTCTTGGTTTTCCTCTCGGAATGTAATCTCCTCGGTGACCTAGAGTGGTCTGAGGATTAGTTCTGGGTTGAGGAACTGGTCTGGGGTGGTGGACGGGTTCTCTGTTCTGAGCAGACTGTCTGTTCCGAGCAGTTCCATGATGTGTTTCAGTTGGCTTTCTTCTGTTTCTTCTGCTGGGACAGGTTCATCATAGTCCGTCCATAGTTCCTCATTCTTCCAGAAGCTTCTTCTTCTGAGGACAGCTTACCAGGTAATGGCCAGTATTTCCACAGTGCCAGCATACGTATGTTCCTTAAGATATACGTACTTGCTGTATCCAGCAGGTACGGACTGTTCTCAATTCTGGACTGGAAGTCAATGCGAGATGGTCCTCTGTTATTGGCCTGATTCTTCCATATCTGAGGGCTGGCTCGTCGTCTCTGTGGAATGGATGAGGCTGAGCTGGTGGGTCACGTCCATTGTCCTTGCTTTCTTCTGAGTTGGTGCATACATCTGAGCTTGTTTGACCGGTTCATGTCCAATACCTTTGCGGAACCTTTCTTATAGTCAGCTTCAAGTTCTTCTTTTCTGTATTCCGCAAGCCAAGTTTCCTTCTTGGTTTCTAGGTCAGATCGAGCTTCTCCAACTCTTTGTTCTTCAGTGTGACCGTGTCAGCTTCTAGTACGGATCCTATCCTTGAGAGCAGTAATCTCACCGTCCTTTTCTTTTTTTCTCGTGATAGGGTCTCATTACTGTCTTTATGTTCTAATCTCATCCTCATGACCATCACATAATCTCCGTTTTCCTTTCTTTAGTTCCTTTTCAAAACGGTTAGATCTCTCCATCCATCCATCAAGGTTTTCTTGCATCTCTTGGATTTCCTCATCACGTTTGGCAATATCAGCTACTAACTCCTCATTGGTATCTAACATTATCTGCAAAGCAAGTGCCATTTGATCATATTTTTCTTTAGCAGTAGTAGGAATTTTTACCTTAGGGGACTCGTCCTCGGGATGCGCCATCAGACATGTTTCTTCTTCAGATTCTCCTCCAGTATCTTCGTCAGATGCTCCCCAAGCTGCGATCATTGCTCTTCTGTTCTGTTCAGGCTTCATGGCATCTTTGAGCTTTACTCTGCAATTCTTGGCTGTGTCCTAGGTTTCCGCATCTGAAGCAGTTGGTGTTTCCTGATCCATTGTCAGTGGCGCTCTTATCTGCTCTCTTGTTGTTATTGTTGCTGAACTTTGTAAACTTAAAAGCACGGGTCAACATAGCAAGATTGATGTCATCCACTTCGGGCATCTCTTCGGATTCAGCTAGTTCCATGGCCCTCTCGATCTTCAAAGCTAGGGACTTGTCCTTTTCATACTTATTCGGCTCTCTTCTTTCAACCTTCCGTTGATGTATTCCAGCGTTACTCTAAAGACGAGCTACTAGTTCCTCTAAACTGATAGTTTTTATGTCGCTCTGGGCTTGGAACGCAATGGAGATATTGTCCCATTTTGAGTTGAGTGCTCCGAGGAACTGATGAGTGACTTTCCAGGTTGGTATATTTTCTCCAAGAAACTGCAGCTGTCCAACATATCCTTTGAATCTGGCAAGAAAGTCTTCCAGGGACTAGTTCTTCCCTTGCACCGCTGTCTCATAGTCCTTTGAGACAGCAAGGATCCTGTTTCTTTGAACATCGACATTGCCTGAGTACAGGTCCTTAAGAGCGATCCACATCTCCTTAGCAGTCTGGTAAGTGATGCAGATTCGGCGATCAGCGTCGGACAATGCTTGGAGAATGATTTTGATAGCACGGTTATTTTTCTCCAGAGCCTTATAATCAGCATCGCTATAGTCCTCTCTCTTTTTCTCCACGGGAGGGGTATCCTTAGTCATAATTACGTACGGTCCTTTTTCTATAACCCTCCAGACTTGTCCATCCAAAGAGCAAACGTGAGCTTCCATCTCTCTAGCCCACCAGTCATATTCACCGGCCTTTAGCATAGGCGGTTTCCAGAATGAATCTCCCTGAGACGTCATTGTACCTGTTCCTGCAAGTTAAACAAGAAATCTAGAGCCGGGATTTAATACCAATTGTTGGATCGTTACGGTTAGCTTGGTTCACTTCTCGACACTTGTGAACACGTCCTCTAGTGTGAACGTGTCCTCAAGATCAAGTAGCACAGTGGAAATAATAAACAGTAATAATAAAGTGAACAGTAGGTACGCGTACTCGATGATGTATAGTGGAAACCCGCACCTCAGTGCTAACAGGTGAAAACCACTACCTTCCCGGAGTCGACCGGAAAGGATTTCTCAGACAATTCTTTATTGATTACTTTTGTTCTTACCTAGTACAATTGTCTACACCTAGTACAGCCGACAAACTCCCAAAGTATGCCCGGAACTCAGTAGTAACAATCCCTACGTCTAGCAACTCAAATCAACTCCAAATTGTCCTACCAATACCGCCGATTGTATACTAGCTATACGGAATCCACCACTCGCCTACCCTTGAGCGAAATATAGCCTCGAACAATCACACGATATCAACGACTTTGTTTGCTCTTTCAATTGACCGACATGTCTTGATGAAAGCGTTGAAGTCCAATTTATATGATCACCAAAAACCCTAGCCCTTGCTTCCTAAAATCTCTCCCTGCCATAGAAAGATAATAGCAAGATCATTAAATATAATAATATCTTTAAAAATCAGTTTGGGCAACTAACTTTTAAATATAATATAAAATATTATATTTAAAATTCAGTTAGGGCAACCTTATCTAAATATAATATTATTAAATATTATACTTAGAAATTGGTTAGTTAGGTAATCATTATCAAAAATATCTTTTAAACAATAAGATTTCTAAAATACAAAATATTCTAAAAACTTATTGAATATCAGAATATTTCTGAAATATTCTGCTGCCACGTCAACACGTCATCGTGCAGTCTGCGGACCCGTCCACAGACGATTTTTACCAAATCTGTTTTATTTCCAAATCTGCATATTTCCTAATCCTGCATTGTCATGGAATGTTAGCTAAGTGTTTTCAACATCAAAACTGAGAACGTGTTAAGGACACGTCCGTGTCAAGGAACACGTCCCCAACACAACCTTTCGAACCCATCAAGGACATTATGAGCTTTTGGTGCTGCCGTTTGGTATGACTAACGCGCCACCTATATTTCAAGCTACGATGAATAAATGTTTGATCCATTTTTACGCCAATATGTGGCTGTCTTTTTCGATGATATATATATTTACAACAGTGGTATTGATGAACATTAAGGACATCTTCAAGAGGTTTTGCAGATTTTACAAGATAATCAATTCTTTGCAAAGCTTTCTGAGTGTTCTTTTTGTCGATCAACTGTTGATTACTTGGGCCATATTATATCTCCTGATGGTGTCCAACCTGATCCTGAAAAGATTTCATCAATGATTTCTTGGCATGTCCCTCGTAATGTCAAGTAGTTGGGATTGACAGGATATTATCGACGTTTTGTAAGACATTATGCATCAATTGCTCATGCTTTGACTGAACTGTTAAAAAAGATGATGTTGAGTGGGGTGATTTAGCTCGGCAATCATTTGAAAAGTTGAAAGCTGCTATGGTACAATTTCCGCTTCTAGCATTAACAAATTTTCAACTTAATTTGAGCTAGAAACATATGACTCATAATACGGTATTGGGGCAATTATGATGCAAGGAGGCCACCCTATCTAATATTTCAGCAAAACGTTATATCAGAGGCTACAACAAGCTTCGACTTATGTTCATTAACAAATAGGGCGGGTAGGCCCAACCACCACACTACACATATAGACGCGAACCCCCTTGTGACCGTATGATAAGACACTTTTATATGATATTTTATGTCCTTTACACTATGCTTGTTTGTATAAGATTACGCTTTTTGTGTAGTTTTATATTACAGGGAATAAGTGGACCACAAGTTGAAAACGAGCTAAAAGGCCATACTTTAGAGCATTATACTGGAAAAGGCAGTTTCGACCTTTGCTCCTTTGTAAGGATGCCGAGAATGATTTACTGATTGGATGAAAACGAACTTTATATGGATGAAAAGCTGACTCAAAGGGCTACAACTCTCTAGTTTACTTCAACTTCAGATTCGTAATGGAAGATAGTCAAAAACGAGTTGTAAGAAGAAACAAGGCCACTGCAAACTGCAGAATATATTTTATGCGAGATTTTAGGGATAAAGATAGAAATCTAAGATTATCTATTTCCTAGTTTGAACTTAGGAATCTAAAATTATCTAACTTAGAAATCTAAGATTGTCTATTTTAGAAATCTAAGATTATCTCTTTCCTAGTTTGAATTTAGGAACCCTAGATGAAGCATATAAATACAAAGCTAGAGACACGCAGACATTCATCCGCCCTAGAGGCGAGACTATGCGAGAATAGAGAGAGGTGACTCAGAGTGGAATTCAGACCTAGCTGCGAGAGCTATGCGCGCAAGCTGCCGACGCGAGCAGGACGACGCGTCACTCAGATTTGCCTTGTTACTTTAGTTGTTTAATATTAATTCTTGAGATGTATACATTCAGTATGTCTAGCTAACTTACTGAATTCGATTTGGATTCAGATCTATGAATGACATGTTTTGAGCTTTTGTTCTTAATTGCATGATAAGTTTAGTATTATTATTCCAAGCTCAATTGCATGATAATTAGGTTAGACAATTAAGCGAAGCCTTGCACCGCAGACTTAGTTGTAGAATCTATTATCTATAGTTAAACTATCAGAAGTACGTGACTGTGAATGATAGGAGTAACGCTAGAATAGTTGATCACTACATTGACCGAATTCGTGGTTAATTAGACTAGACCGAGTAGTAATATCATACGGACTTTGACCGGAATGTATGTGTAGGTTATTAAGCTTTGACCGGACCTTAACCTACGTGAACATTATATCATTTATCTTTAGTGACCGATGATAAACATGGAAATTCATAGTGAAGAATCATAATCGAGCTCATCTCTGTGTTTTTATTAACTTCTTTTATAACTGCTTTCTGATCACAAAAGATACATGATATAATGTTCACGTAGGTTAAGGTCCGGTTAAAGCTTAATAACCTACACATACATTCCGGTCAAAGTCCGTATGATATTATTACTCGGTCTAGACTACTCAACCACGAATCCGGTCAAGGTAGTGATTAACTATTTTAGCGTTACTCCTATCATTCACAGTCACGTACTTCTGATAGTTTAAGAATAGACAATAGATTCTATAACTAAGTGTGCGGTGCAAGGCTTCGCTTAATTGTCTAACCTAATTATCATGCAATTGAGCTTGGAATAATAATACTAAACTTATCATGCAATTAAGAACAAAACCTCAAAACATGTCATTCATAGATTTGAATCCAAACCGAATTCAGTAAGTTAGCTAGACATACTGAATGTATACATCTCAAGAGTTAATATTGAACAATTAGAATAACACAACAAATCTGATTGACGCGTCGTCTGACTCGCATCGGCAGCTTGCGTGCACAGCTCTCGCAGCTAGGTCTGAATTCCGCTCTCAGTCGCCTCTCTCTATCTACACAAGGTCTCGCCTCTAAGGCGGATGATGGCTGCATGTCTCTAGCTTTGTATTTATATGCTTCATCTAGGGTTTCTAAATTCAAACTAGGAAAGAGATAATCTTTGATTTGTAAAATAGATAATCTTAGATTTGTAAAATAGATAATCTTAGATTTGTAAAATAGATAATCTTAGATTTCTAAGTTAGATAATCTTAGATTCCTAAGTTCAAACTAGGAAATAGATAATCTTAGATTTCTAAGTTCCAACTAGGAAATAGAGAATCTTATATTTCAGAATTTATCCCTAAAATCTCGCATAAAATATATTCTACAGTTTGCAGTGGCACTGTTTCTTCTTCCAACTCGTTTTTGACTATCTTCCATTACGAATCTGAAGTTGAAGTAAACTAGAGAGTTGTATCCCTTTGAGTTAGCTTTTCATCCTTATAAAGTTCGTTTCCATCCGATCAGTAAATCATTTAGGGCATCCTTACGAAGCAGCGAAGATCGAAACTGCCTTTTCCGGTATAATGCTCTAAAGTATGGCCTTTTAGCTCGTTTTCAACTTGTGCTCCACTTATTCCCTGAAATATAAAACTACACAAAAAGCGTAATCTTATACGAGAAAATATACAAACAAGCATGGTGTAAAGGACATAAAATATCATATGAAAGTGCCTTATCACTTATCATAAATAAAGAGCCAAGAAGAATGGAAAGCTAAAAATCAAGTTTGAAGAGAAAGTGATGAACTCACGAAGCTGGCGTTAGCGACTCAGCATTCTACGCTCTACAGGCGCTTCCTCTCACCGTTTCAATTCCAAAAAGTTGGGTTTTAATTTTAGTAATAAATTATTTTCGAACGAAATGAAATCTGTATGTTTAAAATGGGTTAGTTGATGGGTTTTTTCAACACTGATCGGGTTAAAATACGTGTCCGCAACCCTAATTTTATTATGGTCCGGGTCGGGCTTGTCCATTGATGGAGCGTATTTATACGATCCATCATTATTTTATTTTCATTTATTTCATATGTTTTACATTTCAGTCATCTTTGGATTGCAAGATAGATTATGTAGGGTCCTCAGAAAATAATCCTTCAGGGTTCGCGGTACCTTCTATACAAAATTTTAAATTTCAATTTTCTGATACTTCTCTCCAATCCCTTCGCAGATACAAGAAGATATGAGGAAGGAGTTAACAAGTCAAGAATTCAGGACCGCTCAAAATTACGTGTGGTATTGGTAATGCTAAATTTTCAAATTGTTTAATTGATCTGGATCTGTTTTGAACTTAATGCTTGCTTTTATTTATTCGTCATTGAATCTTGGGCTTTGAAATCACTTAAGCTTACATTAATTCTAGCGGATAAGTCATGCACATAGGTATATTAGAAAATGTTTTGATGCAGGTCGATGAATTTAAGGTGTCAGGTAAATTTTATATAATAGAATTGCAGATAATAGACATATCTCACCCTCCGGCTCTACTCCTAGGACGTCCATTATTAAAACAATCCAAGGCGTAAATTGATGTGCACAGGGACTGCTCTCTAACTATCGAAGGCACTGTCACACAATTTAATTTGCAAGGATGCATTCTAGGAACGCTGAAGGAGAATTCACCTGATCAAAAGTATTTAGACGATATGCATATTAATAGATTTTAATTCACCTGATCAAAAGTATTCAGATGAGATGAACGTGAAAACAAAGCCACCGAATTGTAAAGGTAAATATGATTTTAATTTAACTAACACTAACCATGCGATACATGTGACGAACGGGATGCAGAGGCTAAATCACCAGACCCACGAGGAGAAATGCATAAACGATATGACGGTTTAGGAGGAGTGGGGCCCCTGGGTACCTAATATTTGAGGAATAAGGTATCGTTGAGCCATTGATGTTAAACCAATGCGCTTATCGAGGGGCAATCCGAGTGTATTTAGTTATTTCTATTCTTTTTGTTATTACTGGATTTGGTACAGTGACTAGTGCATGTATTTTCTTATTCTCAGGTGTTAAGAGCTGATTTTGGTGCATCAATTTCGAGAGCACCGCGGACGGTAAAAGATTGCCATCCGCCGATGGTAAAGAATTTATGTTGAATAAGTTTCTGACATTTGTGCTTGCATTTAATTTGATATTTTGTGAGATCTGTGCTTGATAATATAAATTCTTTTGAGTTGAGATATCTTGGAATGAGGAGTTGATAGTAAAATGTCCTAGAGGGATTTGACATTCATTCCAGGTATGTTGAGTTTATTTTTGTTGCACTCCGAATTGTTGAAAAAATTGTCTAGTCTCTTGTCTGAGTAACTGGAAAAGGAGATGAGCGACCCTCATCTCGACTTGCGTTGAAAGGCCAATGATGAGAATCAAAAGTTTATGAGTAGATTGTTCATTGGTAATGAAAGTTTTTATTTTATAATGGTATTGATAAGTTTCGGGTTTAGGAAGAAAAGTGAGATACTTTCCACTTGAGCACTTGCGCAAACCAAAGGCACAAGCCAAAATAAGGGAAGCCAACAAAAAAACATCACGAAAAAGAAAAAAATCGTTGCCAGTGAATTTATCTTAGTTATGTGTTTCGGGTACCTATTCAACAAAATTCAACCGTTAGTGTGATTATGATTGTGAATTGAGGGATGGAGTTAGGAATCTGTAAAGAACTATCTCCACATTATATATTGTTATATCCTAACTTGAAAGTGATCCGTATTGTTGATTACAGATAGATCATTATTGACGATAAGTGTATGCATGTATTAATGAGACGATTGGACAAAACAAACGAATTGGATCAGCATGTAGTTACTGTGTATCTTGGGTGATTCAAATATGCAGTCTTGACTTTACTTGTTCGAGACAAAAAAAGATAAATGTGGGGGAGTTTAATGGAGCGTATTTATACGATCCATCATTATCTTATTTCCATTTATTTCATATCTTTTGTTTGCGAAATATTACCTTTTCGTAAAGTTTTACATTTCAGGCATATTTGGACTGCAAGAGAGCTTTTTCATTTATATGGAGCATTTTAGGCGCATTTGGATCAAGAAGACAAAGAAAAGAGTTCGATTTCAAGCCGGATGACATCACACTGACTCAAATATGAACACTAAAGAGTTTATTTCCGTGGACGCTGAAGAATATTTATGTCCATCGGGCTAATGTAATGTCCAAGGCCGTTTTTATGACCGGGCGAGCGGGTTGGACCGGTTGGGCTGACCCGAACTTGTATAGGTCTACCTCCATCTTGACTCACGTAAAAAGGGACGAGGATGAGAAAGGCAGGGCGCGTTAAAGTCTTTGATTGGAACGGTTCAATGAAACTGAAAACAAATGGACGAAAACATCAAAGTGTTGGTGTTTTAGATGTATTTATCATATATCATGTGCGGCCACACATGATAGATGGTTGTTACATGAACTAATGCATACACCAATGTATAGATCATTGTCTGTCTGGATGAGGACGGGTTCCTTGTGAAGGGTCCTCATGTGCCAACGGACGCGTCCCTGTGTGTCATTCTCTGGTTGTAACAGTTTAGATAACTGCTGACAGTTTTATAACTGCTGAACAGTTTATGTAACTGTTGAAGCAGTTTACGTGTAACTGCTGAACGGTTATGGAACGTGTCCCCACGTGTAACTGTTGAACTTGGCAGTTTGTGTAACTGCTGAATGTGGCAGTTTTGTAACTGCAAAAACATTGATGGATATATTGAGAATGACAGATCTTAGTGTGGGAATCAAGAGACACATCACATGTGATACACAGAGGTATTGAGATACACAAGTATTGATACACCAAAAGACTAAACAAACGTCATCAACATTCGATCCAAGAGCCTTGATCGGTGTTGGCCGGTTTGTCTTATCTCACTTCAGATTTCGTGTAACCCTAAGGCTTTTGTAAGGGGCGAAATACTGATTTCGGAAAGTGAATACACGATTCAAACCGATATCAAGTTGCCATTTGATCAATCCCCGGAAGCAACAGCAGCAGCACTCTAGGGACCCGTCCTTGGAGAGCACCGGTGCTGAAGGCCATATCTCCTTCAGACGCACCAGCAACAACAGTCGAAATCAGTATTCGGTGATCCATGGCAACTGTTCGTGAGATGGCAAGCAAGATGGAGAAGTTGGACAAGTTCGAGGGAACTGACTTCCGTCGCTGGCAGAAGAAGATGCACTTCCTGCTGACCAACCTGAAGGTGGCGTATGTCCTGTCCACACCCATTCCTGAGGTGGGTGATGATTCTTCAGTGGAGGCTTTGAGGATCAGGAACAAGTGGGAGAACGATGACTACATCTGCAGAGGACACGTCCTCAATGGTATGTCTGACTCCCTATTTGATATTTATCAAAATGTTGAATCTGCTAAGGAACTTTGGGATTCTCTTGAGTCTAAGTATATGGCAGAGGACGCGTCCAGTGTAAAATTTCTTGTGAGCAATTTTAATGAGTACATGATGGTGGACAGTCGTCCTGTTATGGAACAGTTCCATGAGATACAACGTATCTTGGGGCAGTTCGCCCAACATGACTTGAAGATGGACGAGGCAATCTCGGTGTCCAGTGTCATTGACAAACTGCCTCCTTCGTGGAGGGACTTCAAGAACATGTTGAAGCATAAGAAAGAGAATCTATCTCTTCTTGAGCTTGCTAGCCACTTGCGTATCGAAGATGGTATTCGTGCGCAGGAGAAGGGTAAGAAACCACAGGTTTCTGGCTCTGTCAATGTGACAGAGGAAGGGTCCTCTAAAAGGGACAAGGGGAAGGGTGTTAAACGCTCTTCTGATAACACTGACAGTGGACCTAACAAGAAACCGTCCCAACCAGGGAAGGGTGTCAAATGTTGGGCTGTGGCAAGATGGGACATCTCAAACGAGATTGTCGTTCTGCAAAGAAGGGTAAAGTTCCAAAGTCTGGTCAGAGTTCTAAGGAACCTGGGCAGTGTACTCATCAAGGTCAGAAATGGACGGGTCCCTTTCGGGAACTGTGTCATGTTTGAAATCTATTCCTGTTTTGGATTATGTTTCTAACATTTCTGAGGCATTTATATGCAGGATGATGAGATTTCTTGGTGGATTGACTCTGGTGCTACGTCGCACGTGTGTAGGGACAGATCTATGTTCAAGTCGTTTGTTACAACGAGCAGTGGACGGGTCCTTCACATGGGAAATGAGTCAACGCACCTGTACTTGGGCATGGACAAGTAGATTTGGAATTTACTTCTGGAAAGATTTTAAATCTTTGTAATGTGTTATTTGTTCCTTGCATTAGAAAGAACTTAGTTTCTGGACCTGTTCTCAATAAGATGGGTTTTCGGCAAGTGTATGAAGCCGATAAATTCATTTTGACTAAGTGTGGCTTGTTTGTTGGACGTGGTTACTTATGTAATGGAATGTTTAAACTTAGTATTTCTAATGTTTCAACATCTGTTCACATGGTCATACTCATGATAATAATGTATCAGAAGGACGGGTCCCTTCGAAGGACAGTTCCTCTCTGTGGCATGCTCGGCTTGGACACGTTCACTATAAGAGATTACTGGACATGTGTAATAATGGACTGATTCCCATGTTTAATAAGCATATTGAAAAATGTAGAACTTGCATGCTTACTAAGATCACTAGACAACCTTTTTCTAATGTTCAAAGAGAAAGTAGTATGCTTGAACTCGTTCATAGTGATTTGTGTGACTTTCATGCGACACCATCCTTGGGTAATAAAAAGTATGTCGTGACGTACATCGATGATTGTACTCGATATATGTATGTGTACTTGTTGCACAGCAAGGATGAAGCTCTTGATAAATTCAAAATTTATAAGAGTGAGGTCGAAACTCAAAAGGGAGTTTTGATCAAAAGACTCCGTACCGATAGAGGTGGTGAGTACTTTGATCCAACTTATTTTCAATCTGTTGGACTCGTTCATGAAGTCACTGCTCCTTATACACCTCAACAAAATGGTGTTTCGGAAAGGAGGAATCGAGTGTTAAAGGAGATGGTGAATTCCATGCTCTCCTACTCGGGACTTAGTGATGGGTTTTGGGGAGAGGCCATGCTTACTGCATGCTATATCTTAAATAGGGTTCCTAACCGAAGGAACAGGTCCTCTCCATACGAACTTTGGTTCAAAAGGAAACCCAGCTTGAGTTATGTACGGGTCTGGGGTTGTAGGGCAGCTGTCCGTGTACCAGATCCTAAGCATAAGACACTTGGTGAAAGAGGTGTGGAGTGTATATTCATTGGATATGCTGAACACTCGAGGGCTTATAGGTTCTATGTAATTGAACCAAATAAGTTCTATTCGGTTCATAGTGTTATTGAATCGAGGGATGCTATCTTTGATGAAGGACGTTTCCTTTCAAAGGGCTCTGTCACTGGTCTGGGACGGGTCCCTTACAGGGACTTGGACTCAGAACAGGGTGATGAGGGACACTTCCAATTGAAATCTATTTCAAATGGTGAGTCTCTCAGTTCTGATGTTCAGAATGATAATGTTAATCCTTCGGATGAACAAGTTTCTGAACTGAGGAAGGGTTCCCGAGTAAGAAAAGCAAAGTCATTTGGTAATGATTTTCAAACTTACTTGTTGGAAGGTACAAGGGATGAAATATATTCCCAACAGTTGTATTGTTACAATGTTGAGGATGATCCTAGAACCTTTGACGAGGCTATGAAGTCTCGTGATGCGTCCTTTTGGAGGGAGGCAGTAGATGATGAGATGCAATCCATCATGGGGAACCGTACCTGGACACTTACTGACCTGCCACCGGTTGTAAACCTTTGGGATGTAAGTGGATTTTCAAAAGGAAAATGAGAGCGGATGGAAGTATTGACAAGTTTAAAGCTAGACTTGTGGTCCAAGGCTTTAGACAAAAGCAAGGGACGGATTACTTTGACACGTACGCTCCGGTTGCTCGTATGTCAACCATTAGGTTGTTGATTGCTTTGGCAGCAATTCACAATCTAGTCATCCATCAAATGGATGTGAAAACAGCATTCCTTAATGGAAGGTTGGAGGAGGAAATTTACATAAAACAACCTGAGGGATTTGTCCTTGCTGGTCTTGAACACAAGGTGTGCAGACTGGACAGGTCCCTGTATGGACTGAAACAGGCTCCTAAACAATGGCATCAACGATTTGATGAGGTTGTGTTGTCGAATGGTTTTGTTTTAAACCAATCGACAAGTGTGTATATAGCAAATTTGATGATTCTGGTGAAGGAGTCATAATTTGCATATATGTTGATGACATGCTGATTTTTGGGACCAGTCATGGACGGGTCCTTGAGACGAAACAGTTTTTGTCATCACAGTTCTCCATGAAAGATATGGGGGAGGCTGATGTTATTCTTGGTATAAGGATAATGAGAAACAAATCAGGTATCATGTTGACTCAATCACATTACATTGAGAAGTTGTTGAGGAAATTCAACTACTATGATTGTAAACCTGTGAGCACTCCCTATGATCCTGCTAAGGGACTCGTCCCTAACACAGGAGCAGCTGTATCTCAGCTGGAATATTCTAAAGTAATTGGGTCTTTGATGTACGCTATGACTAGCACAAGACCAGATATTGCTTTTGCAGTGGGTAAGCTTAGTAGATTTACTAGCAACCCTGGCGTTCATCATTGGGACGCGGTACATAGAGTGTTGAAGTACTGAAGGGAACACTTGATTATGCTCTGATGTACACTGGCAGTCCCTCTGTTGTGGAAGGGTACTCAGATGCAAGTTGGATAAGTGAAGAAGACCATTCCTCGGTAAGCGGGTGGATATTCCTGCTTGGGGAGGTGCTATTTGATAGAGTGCAGTTGTATGCTATTTTATGTCCTTTACACTGCTTTTATTCTAACATATTATGGTATAAGATTACGCTTTTTGTGTAGTTTTATATTTCAGGTCTTAAAGAAGAGTTAGAACAAAAACGCAACAAGGAGGCTGAATCTCGAGCAAAAAGATAACAAGGCAAAGACAATCAACGAATGGTCACTGGCGCGCGAGCAACATGGCGCGCGAGTGAAGGTCGCGCAGAAGACAGCAAAACGGTGACGTCAGCAGATAGCGAGATATTCGGAACGATGACGTCATCACGCGCGAGAATATTTCTAAGTTCGGTTTTTGGAGATTTAAGGTTTCCTAAGCTGATTTTTAGAGATAGAGATGATTTCCTACAGATATCCTTGCCTAAATATTCGTGGAAACCCTAGAAGGCAAGGACTATAAATACAAAGCCTTATGGAAATCTCAGGCATGCACACTTAGAGAGAGAGCTGACGGCGCAGAGCTTGATTCCGGCGAAGACGTGCGCGCAAGCTGTCACGCGAGCCTGACGACGCAGAATTCAGATTTGTCTTGTTATTTTAGTTGTCTTATAATTATTCTTGAGATGTATTCGATCAGTATGTCTAGCTAACTTACTGATTTCGGTTTGGATTTGAATCTATGAATAATATGTTTTTGAGGTCTTGTTCTTAATTTGCATGATTAAGTTTAGTATTATTATTCCGCGCTCCATTGCATGATAATTAGGTTAGACAATTAAGCGAAGCCTTGCACCGCAGACTTAGTTGTACAATCTAGTATCTATAGTTAAACTATCAGAAGTACGTGACTGTGAATGATAGGAGTAACACTAGAATAGGCAGTAACTACCTTGACCGGATTCGTTATTGACTAGACTAGATTGAGTAATAATATCATACAAACCTTGACCGGAATGTGTGTGTAGATTATTAAGCTGTGACAGGACCTTAATCTACGTGGACAATTAAATCATGTGCTTTTAGTGACCGAGGATAAAACATAGAGTTCATAGTGAAGAATCTGAACCGGACTCATCTCTTGCATATTTATTTGCGTCTATCATACTTGCTGTCTGTGTGTGCGCCAGTTGTACTTGCGCAACAGTTTTTCTTTCTTTTAATTGTTCTCACGCACAACCCCAATTCTTTAGTTTTGTAGTTGAAAAGAGACTTCCACCGTTCCCTGTGGATTCGACCCCAGCTTGCCAATACTATACTAGTAAGGAGAGTCGGGACAAATTTGCAGCACTCAACGACGTGCTCGTCACTATTTCATGGGCTTCCAAGAAGCAAACTTGCATGACGTCCTCTACGATGGAATCTGAACTTGTTGCCTTAGCGGCTGCTGGTAAAGAGGCAAAATGGCTAAGGGACTTAGTCCATGATATTCCATTGTGGGAGAAACCAATTTCACCCATATCAATACATTGTGACAGTGCTGCAGCGCTGAATAAGGCATATTGCAGGTGTACAATGGGAAATCACGCCACTTAGGTGTGAGGCATAGTGTGATCAGAGAGCTCATTTCACACGGGGTGATATCGGTTGATTTCGTTAGATCACAACGGAACATGGCAGATCACTTGACGAAGGGTCTTGCAAGAGACATGGTTGTGAGATCTAATGAGGGGGTGGGACTTGTACACACGTACGTACCTGACTAGTCCTTTAGGGGTGAGACACCCAATTCCTACCGGTAACTCCGGGACAGAATTCAATGTGGCACAAGCTCATTTCTAAAGGCTGGGAGCATGATTTAACCCCACGTTTGCTCCGTCCTACTGAATAGGCTGATAGGGACCCGTCCCTGAATCTTAATAGTTTCCTTGAAAAAGTGTAAAGTAGGTACACGATAGGGAGCGGTCCCTGATAAGGAAATTACCTATGTGAACATGAAGTTTGGCCGCTTCATGAGGCTTCAGGTAGGCCTCGGACATGTTCATGAATAGATATGGACTCATGGCCGTTAACGAGTCAGGACAACTTTGTTTAGTCAGATGACTTGCGTGTGTATTGTCTTGTGGCACCCAAGAGGGATTGATTGGTTCAATCCTTACGGACACCATGATTTTCAGGGTGTTTCAAGCTGTACACTACGTGGAAATTCAATCGTAATGGACATTTTCACTTATGCGCAAGTTATGATAAAATACACTAAAAGGGGGAGGATTGTTGGTGTTTTAGATGTATTTATCGTATATCATGTGCGGCCACACATGATAGATGGTTGTTACATGAACTAATGCATACACCAATGTATAGATCATTGTCTGTCTGGATGAGGACGGGTCCCTTGTGAAGGGTCCTCATGTGCCAACGGACGCGTCCCTGTGTGTCATTCTCTGGTTGTAACAGTTTAGATAACTGCTGACAGTTTTATAACTGCTGAACAGTTTATGTAACTGTTGAAGCAGTTTATGTGTAACTGCTGAACGGTTATGGAACGTGTCCCCACGTGTAACTGTTGAACGTGGCAGTTTATGTAACTGCTGAATGTGGCAGTTTTGTAACTGCAAAACATTGATGGATATATTGAGAATGACTGATCTTAGTGTGGGGATCATGATGAACATCATATGTGATACACAGAGGTATTGAGATACGCAAGTATTGATACACCAAAAGACTAAACAAACGTCATCAACATTCGATCCAAGAGCCTTGATCGGTGTTGGCCGGTTTGTCTTATCTCACTTCAGATTTCGTGTAACCCTAAGGCTTTTGTAAGGGGCGAAATACTGATTTCGGAAAGTGAATACACGATTCAAACCGATATCAAGTTGCCATTTGATCAATCCCCGGAAGCAACAGCAGCAGCACTCTAGGGACCCGTCCTTGGAGAGCACCGGTGCTGAAGGCCATATCTCCTTCGGACGCACCAGCAACAACAAGGCTCTGATTCTGAAAATCTGAAACCAATTTGTAAAGCTTATATGAAAGTTTTCGTGTGGTTCGAGTAAAACAGACTCACTATCTACTAACCTTGCAGTCAGGCTGGAGAAGTTGACATCATACTGCATTACCCAAATGCCAAGGTAAGCATTTCTCATTGCAATTTTTGTTGGGATTTGAATCCAGTACTTTACTATCACCCAAAATTAAGTAATTTTGACAAAGGGTTCAGACAAAACTATGTAGTTGCATTTTTGCTTTCATGACAAAACTGCTTGTATCAGGTACCAGTTTAAGCTCGACTCATTCGAGTCGATCAAGCATCAGATTTCAGAAACCTTCCTTTTGAAACTTTCAGCAACCTCACTGCACCAAGCAAGGATACATTTGTGTTCTCTAATTTATTCATTTGATTTGAAGAATATATTTTGTGCTCCCGATTCCTTTTATTGGATATATAAAGCCAAATTTGTAAAATAAAGACATCATGCTTATGATTCCATTGTTTGTATGCGTCGGAAATTCAGGTTGGATACAGTCAAACAAAATAAGGACATCATAGTCAGTGTTTAACCTTTGAATACATGCTTGAATGTGAACATGAACCGCAGTTGCAGAAAACAGAGGACTGAGGATTGATTAGTACCATACTTTCCAAAAACACTAGTTCTCTTTGATAAATTAACCTCCGCGTAGATGAGCACCCAGTTCGCCAAACTGGTCATCAGCTTCTACAGTATCCTCTGAGAGTCGAACGGCATCCAATTTTTGTTTCAGAATTTCAATAGCATTGAGAACCAATTGAGAAGCTTTGACAGCACCAGTGGATTCAACAGTGAATATGAAGCTGTCTTCTTTTGCATAGATTTCAACAAGCCCCGGCTTGCCCATAGCTTCAGCCTTCTTTATCACTTCATCATCATAAGCATATGCTTCAGGGTCAACGATTACAACCTGTATGATC
>QZGG01003760.1:0-20589 GCA_006409495.1 Sedum album | reverse complement strand
TTGTACTTACTGCAGTTCACGGGCAACTAACAACAACCTCTTAGCTGTCACATTTATTCATTTGTTTTTTTATTATTTGTCACACCTAAACCAGTAATTACTACACCTTCATTCACTTGTTATTGCATCATATCTAACACAAGTCAGACACGTCCAATCGTTTTTTCTAATGCGATAAGATCAGGATCAGGCCATTTGATAATTAAATACATAAACTAGACTAAATTGAGTTGGGAGTAATCAAATCTAAAATGAATTTATACTTAATGAACTGAAGAAAGGCAGTAGAAAATAATGTCTGTTAATTACATGCACGTACGTAGTGCCGCACGTGTGAAGGAGGATTCTGTTAAAGAAAATCTTTGTCCTAGAAACAAAAACAACAACGTCTGTGAGATTTAAATAAGTTTATGGAATTCAAATTTCAAACGACTTGATGGGTCAAGTTAAATGACAATGTGGATGACAGAAGCAGCAGCAGTAGTGTAGTCCTACTAAAGGAGTACTAGAGATGAAAGCTGGCCTCCACTTTTCGACAACTGGATACAGTTTTTTTTGCCTGGGGTTTGGGTCCTGATGATTTTTAGTAATTCTCACATTTTATATTGTAAATTTGTAACTAGAATTTATGTTATTTTTCCACTAACATGCAAAGTACTACTCCCTCCATTCCAATTTGAGTGACCCATTTGAGAACTTTCACGGTTTTTAAGAAAATTGAAAAATGTGAGATAAAAAGTAAGAAAGAGAATGAGTGGGATAAAAAGTATGAAAGAGAGTGTAAATGTATATGTAAAAAACTTTCTATTTTAGGAAATGGGAAAATCATTTTGGAACATCCAAAAAGGAAATGGGACACTCATAATGGGACGGAGGGAGTATAATTTAATGGACAAGAATATAAGTTAGATTTCTGTTTCAAATGGAGTATAATTTATTTGCATGGTTGTTTTGCCATGCAAATTTAGCAAAACTAGATGATTTAGCTGGATGGGACTCGAGTGAGCTTCCAACTTAAATAAATACTCCTTTTTTGACTTGTGTCAAAGCGCATCAAATGACTTTTAGTTGAACCAAACTCGAAAGTTACTAGGAGGGGCACTTACCAAGAGTCCGAACTCCTAGCCGAGCTAAACACACAACAGCTTCATATGTGAACATTCCATTTTTTGTCCTCCTTAAACATTATGCCGAAAATCCAGGACGATTGAGTTTTAAACCGAACCTATCTCTAAGTGAAAGTAAAACACTAGCTCGATCTACACTTGTTAGTTGTTCGATTCCTAACCCAACGTTACTTGTCCCCTTCTATTTTGCGCAATCCATCACTTGTAATAGTAGCAGTACAAGCACCTTCATTTACATACTAGAGGCCCGTGAAATAATTGAAAATCACAGGACTAGTTGTTATCACGATGCATGCAATCAAATCAAACCACCCCGGGGAAACACGTTATTCCAATGGCCTAGCAGCTATATCCACTAAACCTAGCGTCGCGCCAAAACTAAAACATTACTTCAGTCATATTCAGTTGGAATGTTTCTTTTTTACTTTCTAAACTTTTATCAGATCTGGATAAGCCTCCAATAAATATAATATTCATTCTTATAATTCACGGTAAACAATTACATACGAGAATATCAATCAAAAAGTAATAGCAAACAAGTCTGAATAATCTAATAATAATTATTTCGTAGTAGAAATTTGACAAAACCATAACAATATTTTCTGAAAACATTTATCACGTTATGAACAAACTCATATTCAAGACCATTTACTTAATCCAACCCCTGATGGATACTAAATCATAGTAGTATGATGCTCTCCAGCATTAATTTGTATACCGTTTACCCAAATCACATGATTATCATCATAAATATCATTGTTACTTTATGTTGAATTCAGGCAAAGCAAGACAAGTGTAGGTCTAGGACCGACCTAATTAAGAAAACCGCGTGAACTCAAAAAAGTAACAAACCAAATTAAGTGGATCAGAAATTCATAATCATACATGAGAATCTGGCAACAGTCATTATCATTCTGTATCTTTTACTCCCTCCGTCCTAATCACTTTGTCACATTTCTTTTTTGACATTCCAAAACAATTGTCACATTTCCATAAATGAAAATTTTCTTTCTTACTTTTACTCTCACAACTAATTTATCATATATTTTATTCTTCCACATATTCTCTTTCATACTTTATCTCTTCACAACAACTCAATACATTAATTCGGTGCCCAAATCCAAATGTGACAAATGGGTTGGGACGGAGAGAGTATGTCTTTTTGGCATACATATCAGTAGATTCAGATTCTACAAGTCTCTTACTGATGAACTTAACATTGCCAAACAATCTAAACCTTCCGATAAGAATGTCATGTACTTTGCTCGGATTGAAAAGGACTGCCCGACCCACTTTCTTCATGGGCTTTCTGGCTAAGGCATCTAACATATTCACTATACATTTTGGGTTAAATATTTGAGTTTTCGAAGACCAACCTCTGCCCACCAACCACTTCTCTTGCGGATCTACTATTCTCAATTAACTTTAATGAGTAAATCGGTGCTGCAAAAAATATATTTAGTTTTCCTTTATTAGAAGTGTGAAATTTTGCACTATGATCCTTTTCGATTTTCAATAATTGTTGTATTCTATGCTTTATCTATCTGTATTGAAAAATTATCCTATCGTAACAAATCAGAAAGCTTGCAAACTTGACATACAATTGTTTTTGTTTTATAAAGTGATAAAAATATAAATGTAACAACATCATTCACTAGAAAAACTTGGCATACATGTGTTGTATCTGTATTTTATCTTGTCAACAAGTTCTCCGAACAAATAAAAAATTGAAGGACTCAAACAAAAGTAAACTATTCAACTCCTAGATACTGCAACTTTAGACACTTTCAATTCATCCAGGACGTAAAGACTTCCTTACCTATGGCATGTCCTAATCAACTTCATCGATTGAGGATCCTACACATAATAAGAAAAATGGAAGAAGAAAACTAATAAATCAGCGTCACATAATTGATCAATAGAAGCAAGGTTCAAAGTAATGCTCGGAACATAACATACATTAAAAAAACTTATTAAGAGTCATAATAAATCTAATTCTTAAAACATGCATGACAGTACCATCATCATTCATGTTTGGTTATGAAAAAAGGACTTAATAAACAAAAAGAGAGAATCATGAGACATGAACGAGAAGCACTAGAGTCAAGAATCCATGCAGGATAAGACTTACGTAACATAATTCCACTACGAATAAGTTTTACCATCCAATTGGCCGTTGCTAGCCTAAAGCGTATCAGCCTTGGCAAAACCAATGACACAGAGACATAATAGAGATAAAAACAAAAATTTAAATCCAGCTTCGAAACCCTCAATAGCTGAAAACAAATCATCCTTTAGCGACAGACATAAAGCACAAACACAATACAGTTTAGAATAAAAATTCATATTTGGGCTCGAAACTCTTAGAGCCTTAAGCAATTTCAGGTGCGAGGTTCTTAAAAAATTTGAGTTTGACCGCCTTGTTATCTAATTCGAGTGTTTTTAAATTAAGTTGGCTCTTGATATCATGTAAAAACAAAAAAGAGACGAATGAAACAAAAGAAGTTAGGTTTTTAACAGATCCAAAACAAAATGTGCTACACAATCCATGAAACAACAATGTATCGAAAAATAAAGATAATATGAAATAAGACACTAACCCTATATCTACTGTATATAAAATGCAAAGGCTCCTATTGACGGTTTTCAAAATGAAGCCACAAATTTCTTCCAAAATTATCCTTGACGGTTATTTTCATATAAGTATGATAAAACTTGAAAAGTTGCATCTAACCGTTCTCATGTCCACACGAATTCCTTTCTTCTCACTCATCCTAAATAGTATTAAAATAATCCATTCAAATCCCTATCTTCCATTACCTCCGTTTGTCATGAACGGAAACATGATATCTCGACACTTATCTAAAAGCATTCTATAAGTGGATTTTGACGTATATGGTTGTAGAACCATACTTTCCAATATTTTGGACCATGTCAGTACATATCGTAATTGAAATTGACATATACTAAACCTACTTGATCGAAACACTAAACTACTTCGTATATGCGTACCTAAACCTGAATGTTGATTCTAATCCTACATTGAGTGATAATACTCTGCATTCGCATGACAGCTCGATGGATTACACGGATAATCATCACATGGACCGTTGTTTTTGCTTACATTTGATAACATATCGAAAATAAAATTCAGAACAGAATGGAATCACGATTGATTTAGGAAGAACGTAATTGATATAATTAGTTGGAGGATTTTATGGATATGATATGTAAACATAATCTTAAATATAATTGTTTTATGGAATATTACGGATTTGCCCTTTATTGTTATTTTGGTAAGTATTTAAATGCGTATTAGAATTGTTGGATTGAAATCAATATACGGATGAGATAGTTTTATATTTTATACCAAAACTAACACTTTATACCTGATTTCTTCCCTAACCGTTAAGTGAGATATATACATCATTTGTTCATTTTTATCAGTGAAAAAAAGAGAATTACATTTTGAAAATCACTTTCTCAACCTCCCCGTCTTCAGGAGATCCGTTTAACGTATATTCTATTTTCCTCTCACAGATGCTTCGGGAGAAATACTGAAATTGCTTTCACAATAAATAAGAATTTTAATAAATTTTTTTAAAAACCACCCCGCTAAAGCTCCACTGCTTTATCACCCACCGGGAATCAAACCCATGACGTGTGTAAGGGTGCAAACGAACCGATACACTCGCGAGCTACTCGTGAACAAACTCGGTCAAAGCTCGTTCATTTATAAACGAGTCAAGTTTGAACAAAATTTGATACTCGTTTATTAAACGAGCCGAACATGAACACATTGGTGCTCGGCTCGAATAAGTTCGTGAACAACTCGATTGAAGCTCGATTAATACTCGATTTATACTTAATTAATACTCGATTAATACTCAATTAATACACCAAAATTAAAATATAGTTTTCTCGAAGTTTAGGGTGTATTTGTAAATTAATTAAGAGATCTGCGGACCCTTAAGGATTATTTCCGCGGACCCTGAGTTTACTATAGTATTACTCGAACGAGCTCGAGCCGAGCTCGAGCAGAAATTTTTTTATACGAGCCGAACTCGAGCAGCCTGATACTCGGCTCGACTCGGCTCGTTTGCACCCCTAGACGTGTGGCTTATAATACAACTTCCACTTCCACTAGGCTACCCTTGGTGGGCAAGAATTTTAATAATTTGCAAACGTCTATGGAATCAATACAAATAAAATTCAGAAGTCTAAGCTTATAAATTTGAACTCATGGTTCATAAGTAACTCATATCTGCTAAACGATTAATGTACAACAATTTATCGATTGACTTCTACATAACAAATTTCTCTTAAATGTCTGCCAAAACTACTGATGTGTATAAGTATAAACATTAAGAAGCCTTGGAAAAAAGTTCATGTGTAAATTGTAATACACGCGCGAAGCCTACGTGTATAACGAAGTTTGAAATGATCAAAATACTTCTATTTTATAATACGAAAAAATGTAATAGTTAAAGATCTCACTTTTTTGACGGAAGGACCAAAAAGTTTGGGGACCTTCTGGATATTCAAGAAGGAATTGAAGAGTATTTTTCCTTTTTAAGCTCCTATATGTTGAGGCTCGGTGCATTTAGCAATTTCCAAAGACAAATAATTTTTTTGTTCGGGAGACTTGTGAAGTCATATCTACTCATGAGTGAATCAAATAGGCCCAAACAAATACATGAGGGTTATCTCATTTTTCAAGAGTCGATTTTGATGTCTTATGTACATCAAAATGAATATGTCAAGTGTTGATTAGATTCTTTACAAGATGTATTATGAGATTGACTATTCAAGCGTCATAATTGATAGTATCATGTATTATACTCAAAGTTGCATAAAAATATGTCTAGTTTGAGTTCATGAGAAATGAATGACGTGAATGTTTCTTAAAGCTCACATAGTAGAGATGGTAGAAAATGACTAACTATATATGTAGGCATGTAGCTACGCTTAAGCACTTACGTGGGCAAATTTGTTTGCGCTTGCATTGCGTGGCGAAAAATGGAGCTATGATTGAATGACGAACTGAAAACTCGATTTTGCATTTTTGCTATATCACTATATATGTGCGTGACATGATTATTAATTACATTTTATGCAATTTAACTAAGTTTAGCTACTGCTGAGTCTTCTCAAATTTTCCACATTCTGTGGGTAGTGGGTAGGGGTGTCAAGGAGCCGAACCAAGCCGAGCATCGACATGTTCAAGTTCGGCTTGTATGATTTTCATGCTGCTCGAGCTCGAACTCGACGAGCCTTAATAAATCTTGTTCGAGCTCGGCTCGTTTAGTTTTTTGCCTACTCGAGCTCGGCTCGCGAGCTTGATCATTTTTTTTATTTTTTTATTTTTTTTATTTTTGATCAATCATAAGCTTGTAAATAGGGGTGCAAAACTTTGTCACTTGGAAAAGTATCGTTCAGTATACGAGCTGATAGGTATTTTTAAACATTACTTAGTTAACGCACGAAGTCTATCTTTATTGGCTAGCGCTTATTACTTGGATGCTCGGTTCGGAGTCTTTGATCTAATTTCCTGTATGAAGCACGAAGTCCTTACCCCTTCAATTGTCTAAAACAGAGAAAAACTATGGAAGCCCGTGTATCCCAGCTTCCTTACAATTCCAACATCAGATCGTGCATTCAGACAGACAATAAACAAATACATTTTCAATCCATTCTCAATAATTTTGACCTTTGAAGAAGCTTGTAGCTAGTAGGATCATAACATTATCAATGTTGTTGTACATTTGTGTTATTAAAGATAAATTACAAGGTACGTAATAAAATAAATTTCACAATCTCAATTTTATATATTGATTTTACTTATGTTTTTATCTCATATCATCTAGTTTGTAACAACTTGTATGTATTATTATATTTATATAACTAAGTTATTTTACACTACTTGTACAATGATTATTAATATATTGATGTATTAATCGAGTATATAAACAAGCCCTAATCGAGCATATAATCGAGGCTTAATCGATCAGATAAACGAGCCGTTCACGAACATAAACGAGCCGAGCAGCCCTCTGCTCATGTGGGGATTGTTTATTAATCGAGCCGAGAAACCATGCTCAAGCTCGGCTTATTTATTATTGAGCCGAGCTTTGACCGAGCTTTGACCGAGCTTGCTCGCGAGTAGCTCACGAACGCTCGGCTCATTGACACCCCTAGTAGTGGGGGACTCTTTTCAATTGTAAGATTAAAGTTTGCAGCGGAAAATCCTAAGAACTTTAAACCTATAACATATCCAAAAGCCATATAATAACAAAATGGTAAACAAGTATACCTGAATCCATATTAGCACTTATATTTCTTTCTCGGTGTAAGTTGGTCTTCCAATCTATCCGTACGATCCTTGTCAAATACTTTTGAGAGAGTGAGTATTATAGATTCGATACGTTAGATTGGAGACCTCACCCATGTTTATACAAAAAGAATTGTGTGTGAAAAGTCATGTCCCCTTCTCTTAAGGGGTACATGCTCATTCAAAGGTATCTACACCTAATACGTCTCATTCCCATGATTATATATTTATACTCTAAGTCCATTAAACGTATTTACTGATCACATAATTTTAGACTTTATTCTAATGATAGCTTATACGCACTAATTCATTTGCTATGTGACCCTAATGTTAAAATATTATTCTAACACAAGCAACTGGAAATCAACCAGCATCAATGACTCACATTAAAGAAACCAAATCAAGAGTTTGCAGTAATTCGGCTCTTGTTTTCTAATTGAATTGAAATGCATAGATATTCGCCACAAGAGCAAAAACCAAAATCCTAAAGACATTACAGAATTAATCCAGTAACCTCCGGGGACAAAAGTGTCTCCCTTAAAGGCTGCTTGACCTCAGAACATAAAAACTCGATAAATAAAACCGAAAACGATCTGTTCGTTTGTTTATTTATTTACAGAGTGGTCTGGTCAGGTGAGTGTCTAGTCGGAGTAGTCCCGCCAGCAGATAAGCATTGTTACACACCTCCGCATGATGTAGAACCGAGCCCTCTGCTCCTTCACCAACTTCGCACACTTTCTAGTAAATGCGCAACGCTTGTGGCTGCTGTTGTTTTTGACAATCGAAGCTGTGGATCTACTTCGTGTAAGGGAAAAACTCTCTTTTTTCGACAGCTTCCAATTGTCGTCTAGGAAGAGTGATTTTGTGAATGAGTTGCGTCCTATCGTTGCTGCCGCCATTTTTGAAGATGACGCAGACCCAGTTGGGGGTTTTGACTGATTGGGATGGGAGTGTAGTCAATTTAGGGATCGGAATTTGGAAGGACGGATGAGGTTCGAATCGTGACTTGTTGCGAGAGAGATTTGGGATTTTTGTAAGTTGGACTTGGGCTGAGAGATGTGGACATTCACATTCACTTGTTCTTTATTTATGTTGTAAAAGGATGTTGAGATTTATTTTTTGTGATATAAAATTTCGTTGCATCAATTAAATCTATGAAAATTAATGATTGTCAATTATCAAAATTATGTATTAATAGAAATCATTGTTTGAGAAGATTTAATCAGTATTATTAAATCCGACCCGACCCGGTGGATTGACTCGGGGACTTAATCGGGTCGGTTTTCTTATTGACCCGAAAATGCAATTGACCCGGGTTGACCCAATCAATCCGACCGGTTTAACCTTTGACCCGGTCGGTTTAACCCTTGACCCAACCAATTGAACCGATTTTTAATTTTCCAAAAATCTCATACGTTAAGGTTCGAACCCTAAACCCATTTCAATGATCTAGAAACTCTAACCCATTTCATTTCTAGAAACTCTAACCATATGTTAAGGTTCGAACCCTAAACCCATTTCAATGATCTAGAAACTCTAACCCATTTCATTTATAGAAACTCTAACCATACGTTAAGGTTTAACCCTTAACACTTTATGAGAATTAAAATTGATAAATATACTTTTGAATTCATTTACTTAACAATTTATGAGAATTAAAATTGATAAATATACTTTTGAATTTGTATATGTATTTAAATATTATATAATTGATATAAGCATTGACCCAGGGTCGACCCGGGTTGACCCTCTAACCCAATGACCCAGTGGCATAGCCGGGTCGACTACCGGGTCGGGTTTCACAACACTGGATTCAATACCTAATTTTAAAATAGAGTAGTATTCTAGAAGGACAAGTATATTTGTGTGATAGAAAAACATCTCATCTCAATTGTTAATTTCTATTAATTCAACGGTCGATATTAATAACTATCATTCTCAACCGTCCGTGTATTTTACAAATTCAACCACCTATATTAATTAAAAATTAATTAAATCTTAACCGTTAGATGAATCAAAATCAAAAATTGAGATGATTCCTCATGTTTTGTAAAACTTAATGTCTCCTAAGATCTGAACTTTGCTTCTAGAATATTGTAGTTAAGATTAATCTATCCTACATATGGAAAGGATTCTAGGAGGACATATATATTTTAGTAGGACGGAAAGACTTGATCCCAACCGTTGATTTCAATTAATCCAACTATATTGATAACCGTCAATCAGCAACCGCCCGTGTTTTTTGAAAAATAACCGCCAATTTAATTACAAATTAACTTTAATCGCAACCGTTGATTTGACTAAATCAATGACTAAAATTACGTCTTTAGTCTTACATAAAATTATTATCTCTCTAGAACATAACCCTCCTACATATAAAACGCAAGAGTAATTTTGTAGCCACAATTAATATACCTAAATACTTCTCATAAATTTAATACGGATAGAAGGGATAGTACCAGGTTAATTACACTAGTGTTTACCTGTAATTATTTTATTATAAATTTACATATCGATAGATGAAATAGGATTTTAGTAAAAAAATATTTAATCAAGATAAAATTGGAAAGTAAAAAATGGCTTCAAAAAATAATTTCTAATAACACTTTATTAATAGTATAGATTAATTATCTATTGCTCCAACAAAGTTAATTACATTAGTGGTTAAAATAATGAAAATAAACTCATGATTGAGTTTTACTCATGTGAATTCATCAATTTTGGAAGATTTATGAACCTCATTTTGCATCCGTCAATTGCATTTTATCAATGGACGATAGTTTAACCCTTATGGGTGCATCTATGACTCAAGTTTGAGAAACTTCCAAACCTTGACTAGTATAATGAATATATATATATGTATATATATATGTATATATATATTTTTAAACCATTAATATAGATAACCGTAGGGTAGTGTGACTATCATGTAATTTTTACTCATTAACTTTA
This sequence comes from Sedum album, assembly GCA_006409495.1. Taxonomy (NCBI): domain Eukaryota; kingdom Viridiplantae; phylum Streptophyta; class Magnoliopsida; order Saxifragales; family Crassulaceae; genus Sedum; species Sedum album. The sequence goes on along the minus strand of QZGG01003760.1, from coordinate 10,179 downwards.
TAATAAGTAATAACCAAATAATATATTGAATATAAGTTTTACAATTTCCTCCAAAACTTATTGTTTATAAATTACGACCAATTGAATGTTATATTCTAAGAGCATATATTGTTGGATCGTTAGTATAATTTTTTCTCTAAAACAATTAATTACGTGTTATCTAAGAGATAGGAGACGAGTTACCCGCGAGATTACACAGTGAAATAAAATTAACATAAAATAAAGCACATCACAATTTTTTGGTAGAAACCTCAGTAAAGAACTACTCGGCACTTGTTTATCATGAGTAATCTCGTTTATCCATTTCGTATGCGTCTACGTTTTGTGACTCATATTTCACAATGTTAATTTGCTATATATCAATTAATTATTTGTAATAAAATAACATACATTTTGATTTATATTCTTTAGACACAGTATTTTAGAAATAAATAGTTTTTGGCGTTAGAACTTAACCTCGACCATTAATTTTGATTAACACAGCTTTTAAAATAATTTTTAATTAATCCTCTAAAATCTAAATTATTGACGTGTCTTGATCTTATTCCTTTGTAATCATTTAATCAAATACTTTAACTGGATGAGTTCAACTTTTTGTACGTAAACATTTCTATTAAATGTAATCTTTATTTGTGCAACAAAATGTCACTTGAAACAATTTAATTTCAATGTTAATATAATGAATGCACTCAAATAAGTGTGCTCATTCCCCAATAAATCACACAAAAAGTGAAGTGTGGATTCAGATCCAGTGCGGTTAAAGCTATTTACAACAATAAAAATGAAAAGTATTTAAACAATACTATGTATGTGTATAGTAAAAAACGTCAAAATGTCTTTTTTCGTACATGCACTAAATAGATGCGTTGTCTATTCTGTAAAGTGCACCCGAAATTTTTCACTCTATTAACCACATTTTCCAATATCAAATATCGAAACATTTCAACTTGGGCTACTCCAGTTGAGTAATACTCAATTACGACCCTCTACCTGTTCTGCAATCCCTGTGTTTTGGGATCTCAAATTGTCCATTTGAATCATCATATCATATATATATATTAAAAGGGATGTATGATTGGACACGTGTCGTCGTGTGAGCAATTTGGCCTATGTGTCATTTCTAGCAAGAGTTGGTTTGTATCTGCCCCGCCCAATATTTTCACATGGACAATTGTATGTTGCTGTGTCTAGGGTGACGTCGAGGAAGGGTTTAAATTTTTTTATTGTCGACAAGGATGACATACCCCAAAATTCAACCATGAATAAGTTTTCCAGAATTTATAGTATACAGATGTAGATGTTTTTCCCAACCCAACTCGAGTTCAAAACTACCCAAGACCCCAATTGTATTTTCAATTAATTATATAGAAATACATTTCGTTAAATCCATCACCCCGCGCACAACGCGGGTCAATACCTAGTTTTGTCTTAAAGCGAAATGCAAATTAAATTATACAATTAAACTAATAAAAATCCAGACAATTCAGTTAAAAATACATAATATGCACAATAGTCGCAAAACCCAACCCACTGCTATATGGGATGATACAAGATGCATCGCATGATTTGACAAATGCAAATGGATATCGGAGAGAGTTTAAATAATCAAAGATGATCAAGTATCAACCGTAGGATCGGCTTGTCAACGAGGGCACAGGTGGGTCTTTAAATAATCTTTGCATGTTGGGAGTAAGCAGAGTATGTGTTTGCCGCGCCGCTGTACACGTGCGCGTCTACAGATTGAATTTTGTCCTAATGTCTGATATATTCAGAAGCCTAATTCACGTATCCCAATTCGACACCACACTAAACATCTACACAATATAGTGAGCATGCTTATATTATAGTCAATATCTTGTGATGCAACGTCACTTTGCACCGATCAAAAATTATGTAGGGTGATAATAAACAACGCTAAGTAGATAGTGTGCTACCTCAATTCTCAGAAAGTATCGTAGTGGTCCCAAATTCTTCATTTCAAATTCTCTAACTAAATGTTGCTTCAATTCGGAAAATTTCTTGAACGTCATCACCTGCGATGATCATATCATTCATATACAAAAAAAGTAATGTACGATCAGAAGAAGTACACCTGGAAAAGAGTATTGAATCATGATGACTAGCGAAAACTTTTTAAACCAAGCTCGTGGTGTTTGTTTCAATCCATAAAGAGCTGTCTTTAACATACAAACTTCACCAGAACGATGAGCAACACCTGGATGGAGGAATCATATAAACCTCCTCTTGAAGATCTCCATTCAAAAATGCATTCTTCACATCCAACTGCGAAATGGACCACTGCTTTACTGAGGCAACTGCAATAAGTGTTCGAATTGTGAAATGCTTAGATACAAGGGCAAATGTTTCTTTATAATCCATGTCATACCGTTGAGCAAAATCCTTGGCAATCAAACGAGCTTTGAATCGCTCAACACACCCATCTGACTTAGTTTCAACCTTATAAACCCAACGCGCACCAATAACATGCTTTCCCTCCGGAAGAGGAACAAGATCTCAAGTATCTGTCCTGGACAATGCAGAAAGTCCATCACACATAGCCTGCTGCCAACTCGGATCAAGAGATGCCTCCTTATAGGAGGAAGCTCGGATGTCTATTATTTGAAATTACTTTTCATATGACCATCATATCTCATTATTTTCGGTTTTAGGCTTCACAAATTTATAGTATGACGGTTACGTTCAAGGAAACGTAAATATTTTCAGACGAATAGAATTAATCTTAATCATTAATTTTGATAATTCGGCGGTTGAGATCAAATTTGGATCTTTATTAATTTGGTGTTTGAATTTGCAAAAAATACGTAACGATTAACTTTGGAGGATTTTTACATTAAATCTCATCCGTTAGATAATTAAAACAACGTCGAGATCATGTTCTACGGTTTTTACATAAATTTGAAGTTCCTCCTTAATATTTTCCCTTTAGGAAAAAATAAAAAAGGACGCATATCTTTATGTGAGATTGTGATACCAATCTCAACCGTTGATTACTAATAATCCAACGGGTAAGACTTAAAATAACCGTCACGTATTTTTTGCAAATTCAACCGCCCAATTTAATTAAAAAAAATCAATCTCAACCGTCAGATTTATCAAATCAACGATTAAGATTAAGTTCTCCCTTCTCACAAAAAATATAACGTCCCTCTTAATCTTAACCCTTTCCCTATAATATAATACATATAAATATATGAAAGTACAAATCAAACCTGCATAAATTACTGACATGTATAACCAAGCTATCTTATTGACGAAACTGAAATGGACGTACAATTTCTAGTATTTGAGTACATAAACTTAAAAGGCAAAGCAATGTTTCTAGTTATTCGGCAACAAGCCTCACAATTTGCGAGGAAATTAAAACTTTTCACATGGTGCATCCAGTATGACTTGAATTCGATCGTTTCTGGTCTAACAAAGAGCATCATCACTTGATCACCATTTCCTTAATGTATAATTGATATTTTAAGATACTGAAAAATATTAGATATTTTCTGCTCTTGATTTTCAATTTTCGGTATAACAAGTCCGACACAGTTGCTCATAGTATCATCATCCTTCATCATATTGAAAACCATACACAACATGTCGATTCAACGATCTAACTAAACTGTGTGCCGACGTTAGTAGCAAGCACTCTTTTAGTAGCAAGCACTCTTTTAGTAGCAAGCACTCTTTTAGTAGCAAGCATTCATGTAGATCAAAAGTACCACAAAGTTGACAAAAACATTTAGATTGTAGTGCGTATTATTTTTCATAGGACTGCCTAAATAGCTAGGTCTATGTATCATGCCCAACTTTCATAGTTAGATACATCACATGATAACCTTTTTAAACTAAAACATGAATGCATCATGATTCACTTTCGGCTATACTTCAAGATTCTCCATGAGCAGAAAATTTAACCATTAAAATAACCGCAAATTTAATAAGATTAGATCAGTTAGGTCTTAAGTCTTAACGTATCTGCCTCAAACGGCAGTTTAAATTTTACAAAAAAATCCAGATTCATCGGAATCTTATCGCTCTACATCTTTAGGTTCCAAACGTCTTTCCAAAGGCTACTTAAAGCCTACATCTAGTTGACACTACATGCCTTAATGAAGTATTTGAAACTCTAGGCATTCGATCCCACGTCTGCGCCGCTAAATAAACAAAAGCCTAATCGACCATCAAAACCCAAGTTGTTTGTCTCTAGCCGCACGTGGTTTTATCATTCCGTCTGATATTCAACGTTGCATGAAGACATTTTTCATCAAAGCATTATTACAAGTTTACCTGTCAAAATAGAAGCTTACAGTGATATCCGAAGTTAATAACAAGAGCTATTGTCCTACAAGATATGGCTTGTAAAGGTTCTAAATGAAAGGACCAAATACGGTTTTTAAGATATGTACGAATAGATGGTTGGCCTTCTTGCTCTTTTGGCCCATTTAAAGCTCGATCGTCTAGTATTTTTTTCTCGTTTTGAGAGCTCTTCGTCGGGAACATCAGTTCTTTTTTTACATCAATTTTTTCTTCTTTTTCTTTCTCATTTTATTCTTACAATCACTTTGCTAAAGTGAGATTCATAACCATTATGGAGAAAGCAGACAACAATATTGATACAATCACTATGCCCGAAAATGGCTTAAGGAACAAAATTTAAAGTAGTCACATTATATTTAGTCGCGTAAGATACCAAATATGACTAACCTAATTAGTTAGTCACATGTATTATTTTATGCGACTACTCTGTAGCGACTGCCCAAGGCGAGTCACTTAATAGTACTTATGCGACTAATCTAATTGTGACTTACCAAACTAAGTCCCATAAGGGTCCTTATGCGACAAGATTTCGGGTGACTTACCAAAGCAAGTCACGTAATGGTTATTTTGAAAATTCAACGGACTAATTGTTGCACAACTGACAGGATAATGAATTTCGTACGACACATTTATTGGTTTTCAACAACCAGATTGCCCTCCTATGACTTATTTAGACAAAGTTAGTCGCGTAAAAGTTTTTTTAGATCTCAGGTGCACGGGGTTGATTATATGTATTTATCAAAACTCATTCCTTTTCCACTATTGTTGGAGTACTGATTCGTGTGTATGTGATAATATATTACACACCATTTTGTTTACATTGTAGCTAGCTATACATATATATATATGTGTGGAAGTTTTTATTTCAACGAAGAGGTGTTTCTCCTTTCACATCATCTAGAAGGCCCAAATCAGAAGTATGACACAATATATACGTTATGTTAAATCATATTATGGAATTCTAAACACACTGTACATGTATACGTGGTGTGTATTGTATAAATATGTTAATTAAATATTCTAGATAATTGTGTTAATTAACTAAATATGAAGATGTAAGTTGTACGAATTTTGCATCGTTCATGATTTATTCATTACTTGTATTAGTTACAACTATTATGCAATATAGACTACACCATGTACTATATTGTAAAATGTTGTAATTTTTTATGACTAACAATGATTAAGTTAGTCACATTAGATGTAACAATTTCAGGCGTGGTTTGAAAATTTCAGGCGCTGTGAGATTAACAGATGTGAAAATTTCAGGCGCTGTGAGATTAACAGATGTGAAAATTTCAGGCGCTTTGAGATTAACAGATGTGAAAATTCTACGCGGGATTTGAATATCTTAGGTTGTTGTGATTACGCTGGATGCAAATTTTTTTGCATAACATTTCATTACGTGGGAACTCATTTAGCAACTCAAAACACCAAATTTCATCATCTCACAACTTCAACTCACTTATATCTTAGCTTTTGATTTTAACATTTCATTCCATCTCCTCACATCTTACAAAGATCTTCATATTTCTTACCTTCAACTCACTAAACTAGCAAATCTTTTGCAAGAACCGCGTCCCTTCATCCATTCCGAATTCATTAGACAAGTAAGTCTAGATATCATTTATTTGGTAAATAGATCAATGTTGAAGGTAGCAACACAAGTCTTGATGTTGATTTTTTGATATAAACTTGTTCTTTTGTGTAGGTACATGGTGAACTTAATTAGTGCCATTAAGTTGGGAAAACAAGATCAAGATTGTTGGGGGTGATCATGGCTTAAAATGGAACTCGAAGTGGCTTCATCATGAACTTAGTGTCATTTAGGCTTTATGATCTATGTACCCAATTATGCCTGGAGTGAGGGCATTGGTTGGGTGCACAAGTACGAGTTGGCTGAGGGAGGAGCTAGAGATATGGAGAAGGAGAAGGCGAAGGAGCCTGTGCCGGTAGTGGACCTGGACGCTGATCAAGAGGATTAGGAGCAAGCTGAGGATACAAGTGCTGTTTCTCAGAGGAAGGAGATTATTAGCTTGCTTCGCTCTCTGAATGAGAAGGTGGATCAATTGCTGAAAATGGATCAATTTATTGCTACTCAGACCACCAGTCGTACCTCTTGATCTCTGATGACCAGTCCCTAAGGCCCTTCAGTTTCGACCTAGCACATTTTCTCTTTTCTTTTTGAAACTTTTAACTGAACTTGTCCTGTTTTGCCCGATGTGACGGGCGGTTTTATGTTGAACTGCACTTCATTTACACCTGCATATGCTTGGCTGATATTTTGGTGTTTTACTTGGCCTTTGTTTTACTAACCCAGATTATGATGTTTTTGATAATGACAAAAGGGGGAAGTAGTGGCTGTTATGTGCAGGTAAAGGACTCAGTTCACTCAGTTCCTAAGGAACCTTAACAAGAGGACCTAGCGCATGGACTTAGGGGGAATGCTCGGTAGCTTGGTCGGTAATTAAATCTGCACATCACTTGTCTTGTTCTTATTTTTCCAGATTGTTTGTCATCATCAAAAAGGGGGAAATTGTTGAACCCTTGGGGTTTTGATGATGACAAGTGATCAATACTGACTAGTGTATTGAGTGTGCAGAATTGTGCTTCACTGGACTTACTGAACGACTAGTCTGAAGTCGTTGGCAGTTCCTGATATTTCGGACTCAGAAAAATCAGGGAATATCTTGTTGCCTAAATTGATTAGATCGATTTTGATGATATTCTAACTGCCTATATTGAGTGAGATAATATCCTAACTGCTTTTTAGAGTTTAGAAAAGAAATATTGAACAAAGATTTGAATAGATATGATATTTCCTAATCGATTTTCATGGATTGTAGGATTGATTTGAGAGGAGAGGCTTAGTATAAAAGCCTGGTGCAGCAGCTTGTAGCCGTGTGACTTTGTGAGATAGCTAGAGGAGGCGATCGAGACCAAAGCACAAGGAGACGAGCAACGGCAGCGAGGAGAGCGAGCGTGACCGCGTTTACTACGTTGGTTGAGGGCTTTTAGTGTTAGGCTAGAGACTTCAGTCCATCTAGCTTGAGACGGCTTGCTGCAGAACTTCGACTTAGTTGGTGCCTGAGAATCAAGGGGTGCAGCTTAGAACAGTAGTAAACGAGGAGTTGTACTAGCTGATTCAAGTGTATTCGGTTCGAGGACATTAATAAAGTTTGAAGTTGAGAATCCTTCCAGTTGCTGCTGGAAGGGGTGGTTTTTCCCAGTTGGGTTTCCACCTAAAATCGTGAGTACTGTTTTACTTGTGTTTATTACTTACTCGTGTTTATTCCGCTGCGACTAGTCGTATCGAGGGACAAGTCGACCCTCACGACTAGAACTACAAGCTAACCTCGATCCAACAACTAGACAAACCCATGATGAACCAAGATAAGTTACAATATGTGAATAGGCGGCAACTTCAATGTAGCATGTGCAAGGGACTTGTCATAATAAGATAGCTTGCAATGAATATGGTATTTTCTAATTAGTTTGTTACTTGCTCACTTTGATATCTCACACTGTTTGTGAACATAAAAGCTGCCAATAGCTATGTTGTTATAACTCGTTCAGAAGGTTTTTGTCCATTGTTCCTTTGTTGTTTAATGTTGGAATCACTGATGCGGTAGTTCTTATTAAATAACGCTGTTGATCTCATATTTCATCCCCTAATAGTACGCTGTGATCTTATTTTTTATGTTTTCTTCTCTTTTAACAGAGTTGCCAATAATGAAAGACCAGCTTCTACTTGAAAATGGACAAGTCATCAATGATTACACGAAAGAGGTTGTCGATTAAGAAGTGTTGGATTAGTATCTAATGCATTAAAAGTTTGTTATCACATACACTTTTTGGATTGTCGATGATGTAACCCAAAATTTAGATACTTTCGGATTGCATTGAATGAAAAGAAAGTTTAAATTCTATTTTGAAAATGTGAACAAATTCTATTTCGGCAAAAACGAAAGCAATATGTTATTTTTGGTTTTGTTGCTCTAGCAGATTTTGTGTATGTCTCATGTAAAACGACTGAGCACTACTAATTTATGCGATATGTGTCACATTACATTGAAACACATTGAGTCGAAAGCTTAATGTTGTAAAAGCTAAAAAAGGTTAACACAACTTAGTCTTATGCAACGATTTACGTGTTGCATAAGTGGTACGCTTTAATGCAACATACATTCAAAAGTATGCTGCACGACTTATGCAACACGTCTTATGACACATTTTTCACTCTTTTGCAAAAAGCTAAGGCAATATATTTTCACTCTTTTACAACATTTTTCATCGTATTGCATAGCTATAATTGACGTAGTGACAGTCTTATTAAAACAATAGAGAGCCTCAAAAGAAGTGACACATTGGACACTAACAGAAGATTCTATCCGTGTGATGATTAAATAACAAATGCTACTGCTCACCGAGACATGAAGAGCGATGGATGCTATGTCATGTTCTTAGCAAAGTAAGGAGAATGTGTGGAGACAGAAAAGGATGAATTATGTGAGAAAAATAATGCGAGTGAAATACTTTGAGAGAAACGGTGCGATTAAGCACTTTGAGAGATACGGATCTAGTGAAACACTTTGAAATACGGTCGAGTGAAGCACTCGAGAATTACGGTGCGAGTGAAGTACTTCGATAAGAACAGTGGGAGTAAAGCATCATCAACTGAATGTTAACTTGTTCAGTTTAAGGGAGGGAATGTTAGAGATATGACCTTTTTAATATTATTTAAGATTAGTTGAACGTGGTTAGTAATCGTTTTTATTACAAGTATGGATTTACAAGCATCTAGTTGTTATCCACTTCGGAATCATCTAACGATGACCTACTAGAACAACGATATCATTTAAGGTCTTTGTAATTATCTCTAATATATACATTTCTTATTAAGTATCCACCATTAGCATCAAATCTCTCTTAGCCACTTCTTATCTTGATAATTCACCAATGGATCATCTCCACCATGTAAGGCATCTTCTTCATTAAGTCTCTCATTCTCTTGAGAATTCACCAATCAATAATCTTCATGCAACTTCAATCAAGCATCTCCATGTAGCTCCACCAAAGCAACATTCATCCAACTACAAATCTCCAATGTTAGGTGTGGTCTCTAGGACTGAACCTAGGACCTAGAGCATTTACAAAGATGCTCTAATCAATAGGACACCACCTATTAGTTAGCGTAGTTAGTAATTATAGATTAGTGGGTTAGTGTTTCTTATTTGTTATCTATCGATTAGAGCACTCTCCATCTGGTTTTTTTATCATGAGATTCTACCATGAGGGATGGTACAAAATACCATGCATCCCAACATGGTTTTTTTCATGGTTTGTTTGATCATCGCATGATTTTTCATGAAAAAAACCATCTCAGAGAACTGAACCAATCAGAATGTGCCATGTGTACCGTGCAGAACTTTTTACTATTCTTATTAGAAATTATAATGATTATATCTTAAAAATAACAAACTTTTGATTTTAAAAAAATACACCATTTGACTTAACTCTTTTAAGGCTACAAATGGACCCATTTTGATATATTTTTGAATAATTTTATTTGTTAATTGATGGATTTAGAAGAAAATGATGGTTTTTTCTTGTAAATCATATCGGGGATGTCGATGATCTTTTTTACCATGAATTATGATTTAATGAGAGATAAAATTGAAGAGAGATATGGATGGTAGATTTTTTAGCATGGTGAATGATGCTCGTATTTTTTTACTTAAATATCTTTACTCTGATTGACTAATCAAGTAAATTTCTTAATTTTCATATTTATTGATATCCTACATCAACAAGTAGGGGTGCCCATCGGGCCGGGCCGGGCCTCGACCC
>QZGG01003759.1:0-20602 GCA_006409495.1 Sedum album | reverse complement strand
TGGACACATTACCCTCTTCGCGTCATAAGTACGAGTAGGTAATGTGTTCGGATCTGGAAGCATTTCTGATACCAATGTCAATAACTCTGTAAAACTCTTATCACTCCATCCATTCTTTGCTTTCAGATTAAACAACTTTAACACTGCTGAAAGTTTGGTAAATTTTGTGCAACCATCGTACAAAGGTGTCTCAGAATCAGATTTAAGTTTTTCAATGACAGAAGACCCGACGTTCATCTTTCTCAATGTTATTCACCATTCCAATTAGATTGTCATCCTCCCAGTCCATATTTTCATTAAATCCATGATGTTCATCTGGGGGCCGGGAGAGCTAGCTGTCTCACATTCACCGTGTAAATGCCAAACTTTGTACTGTGGATCAATCCCCTTTAACAACAGATGTTTGTGAAGATCTCCGACTTTTATTTTTTTGTTATTCCAACAATCAGTGCATGGACAAAACACATATTCAGTGTCATTCCGGTCTGCAAAATCCTTAGCAAACTGACAGAACCCTCTTATTCCTTCTTCATAACCAACGGACAAACGATTTAAACACATCCAACTTCGATCCATTATGACTAACAAGGTTGAGAATAATCGGAATTGAAATACCTAGATAATATAAGCAACACGCAAGACGATTAAATTATGGATAATCATAAGCGCATATAAATAATAAATTCAAACAAACTTACTTTTAACACAATATTATAAACAAGACGGAAACGGATGACTTATCGGGTTGAGATTAATTTATGTTCCAAGGCAGAGACGACGTGTGAGTGCGGAAACAAAAGAAACGAAATAGGGTAAACTTAAAAAAGTAGATCTGAAAACTTTAACAGCGCCTAAAAACGAGCGCTGTAATATACTATATTTAACAGCGCTTATAATAAAGCGCTGTAAAAGTAAATAAAAAATTACATCGGAGTAACACGTATTTACAGCGCTTTATATATAAGCGCTGTTAAAAATATGTTTTAACAGCGCTTATTTTAAGCGCTGTTAAATATTGTTTTTCACAGCGCCTATTTAAATAAGCGCTGTTGTATATTTGCTTTATTTTTCACGCTTGGTTTTGTTGTTCAGAAAACCAAACCCTGCAAAAAACTGATCATTGTTTACTTCACAGGTTTGAAAGATGATCATTCAATTTACAATGCCACAATGCTCACAACTCAAAAGATCAACATCACATTTCATACATCATACACAAAGTATACAATATTTTCACAATTACAATGATACAAAAGTAATAACATGATAAAAGCCACAAAATACAATTCATCCATAGCTTCTTTCTCATGTTAAACCTACAAAAAAAATTACACGAGTTAGAAAACTTGTCACAACACGTATATTATTCATTGAATCAATGATATTGTATAATTATATAAATTACCTCATCAATTCCATTGATATTCTTGAGCGGGACAATCAAGAATGTAATAAGAGAATTCGTCCCTTACTTCATTCATAACGAAAGACGGGTAACTTTCCCGTCCATTTGGAAACACCTATTTCCACATCAAAACTCGTTTTATATAAATGTAAATTTTATATATTTTTAAAAAGACTACGAAAAAATGAAACTTACATCAAAATTATCATGAAGCTGTCCATTATTTTCTTGGACGTACTTAATGATATCTCGAACGTATCGTATGCAATAATAACCACATAAGTTCGTCTCTCTGGTTGTCGTGGACACTACAAACATAAAAACACATGATGTTAGTATATTTTATCCCAATTGTAAATGTAAAAATATGCTAGAAATTAAATTAATTACCTCGACTGTTATCCATGTAGTCGATCTAGATTGTGAAGAGGATCCATTCATATTTTGAATGTTGGTAAAACTCCTAAATTTCAAAACACAAAAAATGTTTACTGACATTTTGAAGTATAAACATTAAAATAAAAACTAATAATTTAATATTTTATACTTACTTTTCAATTAATCGCCGAACATCTGATCGAACCATGCCAGCCATTGGATCTAGCCAATATACCAAATTTTGTCTTGGAAAAAACACACAACATCCAATGACTCCTTCAAGAACATGATTTAAAACAAGTTAAGTTAAATCATAAAAGTAGCTAAAAACTATTAAATACAAAATTTAGTTGAATACTTACTCTTGTGGATCACAATATGGTAGAAAATAGCAAAAGAAGGATGAGCTATCAGGCATTGTCAACCGAGACGTCAAAATAGAAACTCTTGAGTTCATGTCTCGAATGCTTGTCGTGGACGACGGTCTAATAAACCCAAATTTGAATCCGAAGCGTCCAAAATCATTGTAAAGATAACTGAAACGATTTAAATTAGAAATAGTACTGAAATTCAATTGATTTCAGATAATATTGCATGATGAATGAAAGTAATACCTCATATACAACTCAAGCGCCGTATCTCCAATCTTTTCCAACTGTAAAACTTCAACAATATCTTCCTTATACAAGTGAGCCCATACATCATCACCATAGACTTCACTTGGTATAAAGATAGATAGTGCGACTTCTAGCTGATTTGCACGATGATAAAGCATCTGACAATGTGTTCCCAAGTGTGCAAACTCAGGTTCATAATACTTGATTGGATAAATCCATATTTGTAATCATTGTATGCCTGAAAACAAAGTATGACGATTGTAAATTAAAGGTATAATTTATATTATTAAAGATAAATGAAGTAAATATATTGATGTACCTTTCTGTTAACTTCAACCAATGACTTAGGCCATGGTACAGCTGCATTCACCGCATCCCTTACAGTGTTAAACTGCGCCAAAGGATGCGGGATCGGCTGATTAGGGTCGATTGCATAATGCAATGTTGCCTTCACTTCATGATCATCAATCAGCCTATACTGCACGATTCTCCCAGGCAACACAAGACCATATGCAACCATGGTTCGAGAGCCATCATCAATGAAGAAAGCACATTTTAAACCCGTCTACATCAAGTAAATAAAAGTATATATCAGTTACCAAAATTTTGTATTTTATCTAATTTAAAATTTAATATACCTCAGGGATTGTGGAGAAAATATCATCTTCAGGCGATGGGATCTGCGGCTGAGATGAGCTAATGTCGACTCCCCTAGGTTGTTGCACGACATTTGTGCTACCTTTCGTAGAAGTCGAACCTTTGGGAAATACTTTTTTCCAGCCCACCGCCATCCCGACCCCTCGAGTACGTCCTGGATACTCAGGTTTTCCAATCGCCTGAGTAAGAATATCATTCCGCCCTTGTGAAACGAAATGTCCAGCAGATGCCTCCTCCTCTGCCTCACCCTACAGAAAGATAAATAAATAGATTTATTACAATAAATATCCTTCTAAAATATCAACCATGTAATTAAATAGACTAAAGAAGACTTACAATTTTTGCAGCAATAGTTTCTACAGTCTCGTTCACATAACCACCCGTTTTTGTTTGATGGGCTCTCTTCCACACTTCGTGCCTCTCGACTGTAATGCTTGCTACATCAGAGTCATCGCATAATCCGGTAGCCTGAAGTGCATCAGCTTTCTCCTTTATCAGGAGTTCTTCAGCACGGCTATATCCGCCTCGAGAAGTAGCATGATGATACTTGTTGAGGCGCGCTCTTTCAGCAGCTCTCAACCCCTCCTCCTCAAATTCTTCGCTTCTCCTCCCAGCCACAAACTCCGCCCACTGATCCGGAGTAATGAATTGATAAATAAGAGTGGGATCCTCTTCGTTCTTCCTACCCTTGATGTAATCTTTGGTAAGAGTTGTCTTGAAATTTCTCCAAGAGATTCCAGCTTGTCTCAGCTCTTGAGACTTGTGATCATCCGACACATTAAATTTTGCCTGTAAAAACAAGTAAAAAAATAAATCATTTCAAACATATTGCATATAAATATAAATTGATATGTAAAATAACATTAATACAATAATCACTTTAAACATGAAACATAAAAGAATAAAAATAACATTTTTTATTACCTTCATATCGCTCCAAACTAGGTTCTTCAACTCTGCAGGCACATGCCTCCAATTTTGATAAGTAATTGGAACACGTGTTCTAGCCGCCAAACAAAGTGCACTTCTCCATATTGATTTATTCGGACCCGTTGGAAGTCCTTTATCGGTAAACTCAATAGTGGATTGAGTATTAGAGGTACTTCTCTCCTTACAAAATTTGGTCAAATATGTCGGCCCCCTCTTGCCTCTCTTAGATGGCGCGGAACACTCTCCCGCGTTATCACAATTATCATTTGTGATTTGCAAATTCTCCATTTCTACATATTTAACAAAATTATGCATGATCAAACACAAAATAACAGTATACAAGTAGATTAATACAACAGAAAACAAATTACACAAACTTTAAAACGGAGATAAGTTGAAATTTTGAAACAGAGATGAGAAGAGGAGTACCGTTCGTTTAGGGTACGGAGCTAAGTTTGGACGACGGCCTTGAAGTGAACGGAGCTAAGTTGGAAAAGCTGAGCGTGAGTTCAGGGTTTCAAACGGAGCTAAGTCGGAAATTCGGAGCTAAGACGGAAGAGATTTGACGACGGCCGGTAAAGCGGGATCTGAGTGTGAGTAAAACTTTGAAGTCGTAAAATTACTAGGGTTAAAACGTATTTATAACAGCGCTTAAATAAGCGCTGTGGTATACATATTATACAGCGCTTATTAAAGGCGCTGTCAAAAATACTATTTAAGACAGCGCTTATAAAAAGCGCTGTTGTAAATACACACATCGCTTATAAAAACGCGCCGTTTTAATTAATATTTTAACAGCGCTTTTAACAAGCGCTGTGTTAAATCGTATTTAAAACAGCGCTTAATTATAAAAGCGCTGTTGTTAAATTTTTACAGCGTTTTCTTAAAAAGCGGTGTGTTAAATTAATTTATTACAGCGCTTTCTTATTAAAGCGCTGTTAAATATTTTTTTTTACAGCGCTTAATAATAAGCGCTGTTGAAAATGTAATCTGTACTAGTGAACATTTGGATTTGATTTCTTTTCCTTTTCCCCTTGAGTTGATGAATTACTTCCCTTCCCGGATTTGTTCCTTACCATTCTTGAAACTTATGAAGTGTTTGTGATATGTGGTAAGTATATAATATTGAGAGAAGGTAACATACTTATAGAATTGAAGTTTGAACAAGCCAACTATTAAAGTTTGAGTTGGTGAACTAAGTATTACATGTACTCAAGACTCCTTCATTAAAGATTTAAAACCACTCTTTACAAAAGATGTAATACTTTGAACAGGCACCAGCCCCTTAACCGCTTCTTACAAAGTTCGTTAAGGTTAAAAGGTTAATTGATTACCAACGTACATGATTCACGGTTAGAGATGTATCAATTCATATTTAGATATTTTATAATAAGTATTCTTTTTTAAATTTTAATAATTAAGATTATTTTGATTGATATATTGCTATTAATATATTCGTTATTTCTTAAATATGATAAAAGAAGTAAAGTATTCTAGCTTGCATTGTTCATAAAATATTATGACTTTGGCTTTGATAAGTTAGGATGTTAGAAAACGTTGTGATAATTGATAAAAACAAGTAAAGCTACCTCCTCCATTATACAGTGAAGTGAAATTCCATAATGATTTAAAAAACTCATTTTAGAAGATAATTGAGATAATCGATTAAAAAGATAGTGAAATAAATGACAATAATACTAAACGGAATATCTACTGTAAGATCTAATGATTAAATTTGAAGTTGATTTCAATTTTTTGGACTGATAAAACATACCATTCATGTTTAATTAATAAATGATGTCTCTTCTTCATAACTTTATCACAACCCTAATGTCTTGATATTGTGACAAGAGATGACTTAAACATTATCTTTTCTGTATATACAAAAATACTATATTTCAGTGTAACGATTTTTGGTGCATAAATCTGACATTGTTTAATCAGTTTTCTAATAAAACAAGCAAATTGAGCACAAAAGAAGAAGATACAAATATCAAAATAGATAGAAACTTTTAATATAAAAAGCGTTTATAGATACGTGAGAGAAAAGCAAGCCGATCAGAACCCATGGCTGCAGAGGAAGCAATTTCAAGCACAACACTTACTTGTCGATGAATTTACTTATTTGCAAGTTTTGAAAAATAATTTAAAATTTATAACCTTCAACCTTCAAACTTTTAAGACCGTGGACGGTGGACAAGTCTTTTTTCATGCATCCCTAGCCATAGCTGATACAAAGGCTTAGAATTAAGAGGGTTAAAAATATAAATGAATTAAATTTTTATAATCAATGTAAACAATTATAAAATGAGGACAAAAATAACAATAATGTGATAATAAAATAAAAAATTGGGGAGAAGATTAAGGAGGACGTTTATACTTTTTGCAAATCTAACCAATCTATTTAATTAAAATATATTTAATTTCAATTGTTAGATTAATCAAATCAACGGTTACGATTTAATCCTCCCGTCTCACAAAAACATAATGTCTCTCTTAATCTTAACTCTAAAAGATCTTAAATACGTTGCTCATAAAGAGGGAATATTTTTTAGTAAAATATAATAATAAAAAAATTAAATTAAAATTTTGTCATGAATTATTTGTTATATAAAAAATACATAAAAATAATAATTATTACATATAATAATGTATATAAATACTGGAACATTAAGAACTGATAAATTTTTGTAAGTTCCTGAGACAATATTTTGATTAATTTATTATATTAACAATGCGAGTAAATTTGAAATCATCAAATATAAAGTACCCCCAATTTTCACAAATTCAATTGAAATCATCCTGACATTAGAATCTGGCACTTTCAAAACACTTAAACTTTTATCAGAAGGTTCTCCTAGTGGCAATACAAAACAGTCTCTCCATTCTCGTCAACAACCCAAATTGCACTGTATGCTTTTTCTATGTTGCACGGATACGGATACGGATACGGACACGGGACACGGATACGTGGATACGGCAATTTCTAAAATAATGAAAAATGGACACGACAGGACACGTCTATTTTTAATGTATATATTTTATATATTTATACTAAAATATACAATTTAATAATAAAAACAACATAAATTCGAAATTTAATACGGAAAGAAAGTAGTTTTTTATTAATTAACTAAAACACGGTCGTTTTATTATTATTATAAAATAATTTATTAAATAAAATCAGTTTGACTATAAATTGTCCTATTACTGTGTTTCCTAGAATTTCCGGCCGTTCGGCATGTCCGATACGTGTCCGACACGGATACGGCAACTCTTTACGCGTGTCCGTCCAACATAGTGCTTTTTATACATTGTAATTCCCTCAACTCAATGTTTAAGTCGTCTTTTTATTACAGCTTTAGCTCTCCCACTGAATATAGTTAATGATATCAGTTTATAGTCCATTTTAACATGATCTGATGGAGCTTCAGTGTTTCGATTCAACACCAACTTGATCTTGTCAGGACAACTGATAGTCGAACTCTTCAAGAGTCATATAGTAAAGCACGGCCCAAATGTCCAATGTACAACCTTCATAGAGCTGAATTTAAACTGACTTTTAAGATTCTCCAATGTAACACAACTTTGCATGAATCCAAATATTGTTCAAGCTGGTCAACGACATGAAGTGATCACGGACACTCTGCTCGACCTAATGAAAAGTGGACATTTTGCAAGGAAAATACTCCGTATGTGCTGTAGATTTATGATCGATGAGAATTGAGTAGCCTTTGATTTACTGAATATCAAATCGGCTATCGAAAAAATAATACAAATCAAATTGTTTCTGTATAAAAACGGAAATTAAATTGATTAGGAAATAAACTAATAAACATAATAAAAACAAGGTAAACGATCAAATAAAAACAGACAATTTCTGTGAAAACTGTAAACAAATCTCAACCATCCACACATCTCAATCAAGCGGTTGCAAATAATGCACAATATATTATTTTTACTTGCTTGAAGGGTAAATCCGTGAACACTGAACATACCTATTAAATATTAGGGTTAATTTCAAAAAAGGGTTCTGGACTATCTTCCAATTTCATTTAGAGTACCGGACTATCCGAATTTTCAAATTGAGATCCGGACTTTCCCAATTTTCAAATTGAGGTCCGGACTATCCCAATTTTCAAATTGAGGACCGAACTATCCCAATTTTCAAATAAAGGTCCTAATTTTCAAATAGAGTGTTAAACTATCTCAATTTTCAATTAAAAGACAGTACTATATTGAAGAAAAATTCAAATAATTTAGATTATTTAACAACAAAATTTAAAATATTAATTTAAATTTATTTTATATAATTATATAATTTATTTTAACTCTTTTTAATGGATGGTTTACAAAAGACCTTTTTGGTAGGTTAATTAGACTAGTATTTTTTGCAAAGATTGTTGTGCATATATTTGATATAATATATGATATAATAATTATAAAGATGTGAAATGGTATTTTGGGAAAGGAATGGAAATGTGGTTTGTCTATTACTTTTTATTTATTTCATGTACTCATATGTAATTGGTTTCAATAAGTTATAAGAATTTTACATTTGTAAGTAATAGTCCAACACCCTTTTTTTGTAATTAACCATTTATTTTATTATTATATATTTTATATCAAATATATGCACAACAACAATCTTTTCAAAAAATATTAGTATAATTAACCCAACAAAAAGACTTTTGTAAATCCATCCATTAAAAGGAGTTATAATAAATTACATAATTTTATAAATTAAATTTAAATTAATACTTTGGATAGTCCGGACCTCAATTTAAAAAATGGGATAGTCCGGTACTCTAAATGAAATTGGACGATAGTCCAGGACCTTTTTTGAAATTAACCCTAAATATTATACATTAAATGTAATCCCATAAATAAAGGTAACTGTTTCATGACGGTTCAAGATTCGAAAACATGTAGCAAAGTTTTTTTTTGATGGGTGGGTTCGAACCCTAGCACTGAAGTTCCTTTGTCAAGTCCTCAACCAACAGAGCACCACTCTGTTGGCACATGTAGCAAAAATGAATGTGCATTTGTTGTGTTCGATCGATCGAAAAATCGATCTTGATAGCTTCGCATTTGTAATTGATCCTGATAGCTTCACATTTGTACTCGATCATGATCCTTTTCTATTATGTATTTTAAAATATATAAATATGGCAACTTGTTGAAGGTAAATTTGAATGGCCATGGCTTATTGCCTTTCAGCTTCTGCATTGAGTGAAGGGCCTCTTATTCTTGGGTCACTTCTGCCTCCTCCGCTTGAGTATTTTAAAACAATATGGGTATTCTTGGGTATGATATCTTGAGGATTTGTGATAATTTTAGTTCAAGAATCGTAGCTAGTAAGGAAGTGAACCATGTAAAATTGTGTTTCTTTGGTCGAATTGAACATGGTTCAATATTTTGCGAACAATGGTTCATCACTTCTAAAACTGTGTTCTATAATTATGTGGCTAAGTAAAAATGTGATCACTGACAAGCATTTACCCCAAATCATATAACATGGTTTATGATTGTATTCTACATTATTCATTAATCATGCATGCAAGAGTATTGAAACGCTCAACGTTGATAGGTTTCTTGTGATATGAACATAATTCAAAATTTCAGGAAGCTTGGGTCACGAACTACATTTAGTAAAAAACTGAACGCTGTAATGTTATCAATTCTTTTTTCAAATTGAACGTGGTTCAAAATATTTTAGAAACATGGTCCCAAGAACTGCAATTTGTAAAATATCGAACCATATATATATGGGTCATGGACATAGTTATAATTTGTAACCACAATATTTCAAAAATCATTTTCAAACCAAACACTTAGTCAGATCACCCTATCTTTCTCTTTCATTCTCTTCTTTGTTGTTGCGCTCTCTTGCTTTCTGCTACAGGAATATCACAACTTTCTTGTTCAAATCGATATAGTATTCGTTCAAGTTCAACGAAAGCATGCTAACAATGTATAACACTCTTAGATTCTCTAGCATTTTTTTTGTCTCTGTACAAATAATAGATGTTCCATTTTAGCATTGTGTTATTATATTAGAAGTATAAAGTCACTATAAAGACAATTTGCACACGTAACTGTTTAAGCATGTTTCATTCAATGAATGAGTCTAGCGTGATAACACAACCAATTATTGAATAAAACATGCAAATAGGTTTATGAAGGCAGAGGTTCGCAGACCTGGATTCCAACCTCGCAGCCCTATGTCTTTTTTCAACGTTTGCATTCTACAATTACAGCTAACATTTTAGATAACAAAAAAAGTCATTGCACAAATACTACGAGCTATCACTCTTACTGTGAACAGAAACTACGTTACAACAATCAAATATTTAAGTCACGCATATGGTTCAACAATTTACATTGTATCGTTCATGAACCACATATTTATGGTTCATCACAACGAGATGTATGATTCATGAACCATGTAAAGTAAATTACTAAACCATAAAAAAATTTATATTTTCGATCTACAATTTTTGGACAATTAAGTTCACAACTTGCAGCAAATGTATTTTTACAAGCAGATATCAATACTTTTTTTTGATACACAGATATCAATACATTGATTTAAAGTTTGTCTATATGAAGTGTATAGCTTACTTACCGTTGTTGAATATTTTTTGAACTACGCCTATTCTCTCAAGTAACTTGTAATAATCTAATATTTTTGGAAAACGCACGATAGAATTTACGCTATGCTTGGGCAAACCTAATTGAATTCTCATGTTTGAATTAGAATCTTACTAACCCAAGGAATTGGTGTCGGAGTCTGCAGTTGCAGTTTGCTAACAGGGCCACAAGGGTGTCGCTCAAAGCACCGCATGTCCAAGTGTTTCGCGTCCGTCGTGTTTGTGTTGTTGAATTTGAGCAGTGGATATAGATCATGTGACGTGTACACCACATTACAGTCACATGTAAAATGACGTAGTTTTGAATTAGTAAATATAAAAACTAATTCGTTTTGAAAAGGGTTCAGAAATTTAAATTTGGATTTTACAAAAATGCATAGTTTTGAGTTAATTTTCAACAAAACCACGTCATTTTATGAATTGAATTTTAAATTTCAAAATTTGACCGTATAAGATGCTGTACGGGATCGGGATCCTTGAATATTTTGTTGATTTATGATTTCCAAACGCCGATATTCTCGCCCAATCTGATGCTAAATTGCTTTGTATCATTTTCATTTGCCCATAAGATGATATTTTTTATTATTTTAAACCATTAATTATATTTTGATGGAAAAGGTTCAGGTGAAACACTTAAATAATTGTGAGACGGTAAGACTTTATCTCTAACGGATGAGATTTGAAGACAATATTCTCAACCGCCTCGTGTTTTGTGCTAACTTGTCCCCTAGTTTAATAAAAAAATAACTTAATCTCAATCGTTAAATTATCAAATTCAATGGTTAAGTTCTTGTCTTACAAGAATCTAACCCATATTTTGATAATTATATTTTGGCCAAGAATCTCGTCCGTAATTATTTAAATTCAACAGATTGGATTTGTTTATAGTTTTCCTAGTTTTCATCTGATTAGTTCTCTTTACGAAAACTCTTTCCTAAACAAACCCTAATCCGGAGTTTATCAATATATTTTAACATATAATAAATTACACCGCGAAAGCAAGCTGACCTGCCGAACCTCAGTCGAGCACGTACCGATTGAATTCAGCTCTGTGCCCCAACCATTTGCAATTACACTGTAAGTTGTTTTCCGATTGTTGTATCCAGCAGATTCACTCATACGTAGCTAGCTAAAGTCTTCAACTTTGTACCGTATTGTGTTTATCAATAAGAAACGAATCTGTGATTTTGAGAGTGTTTTGTTAGTGATAGAGATAAGATGAATCAGAAAGGCTTGTGATGCCCTGCTTGTATTAATCATAGAGTAATATATACATGATGTCGTATGAGTTTCCTAATGCATAAATGTAAAGCATTCAATTGTAATTAACTTCTGAGAAGCTCTAGAGATGCATTGACTGTCATCCCCCGCAGTTGTATCGTTACTTTGTCTAACGCATAAACTGGACCTGAATTGATGAAAGAGTGGAAATGGTAACCCTTTTGTAAAAAGATCGGCAAACTGATGTGTTGAGGGAACATGCAGCACCCGAACTTCACCCAGAGACACCTTATCACGCACAAAATGAAGATCTATCTCGATATGCTTAGTGCGTTGGTGTTGAACTGGATTAGATGACATGTATACAGCACTTATGTTGTCACAAAAAACCAATGTTGCTGAAGTAAGCGGAGCGTGAAGTTCAGTGAGGATGCTGCGAATCCAGCAAGTGTCAGCAACAGCATTTGCAACAGCTCGGTACTCAGCTTCGGCACTAGAACGAGCCACTGTGTTTTGTCGTTTTGAAGACCAACTAATAAGATTATTACCCAAAAATACACAATAACCGGAGGTAGACTTTCTTGAGTCGGGACATCCTGCCCAATCTGCATCTGAGTAAGCCGATAAAGTGGTGACCGGGCTGCGAGAAAGCTGAAGACCATGAGATATAGTACCTTTAATGTATCGCAATATACGCTTTAAGGCTGAAAAATGATTGTCTCTCGGATCATGCATATAGAGACAACATTGTTGAACAGCGTATGTAATATCGGGTCTTGTAAATGTCAAATACTGAAGGGCACCTGCAAGAGAGCGATATTCAGTTGGATCTTTGAGCGGAGAACCTGCCTCTTGTCCAAGCTTGGTAGATGTATCTACTGGTGTTTTGCATGGGTTGCAATTTTCTAGCCCTGCCTTTTGTAGAAGCTCTCTGGCATACTTTTCTTGGCTTAATAATAAACCATCTTGATTTTGAACAACAGATATTCCAAGAAAATAATGTAAGCTTCCCATATCAGTCATAGCAAATTCCTTACCAAGAATAGATATCACCTGAGTCAAAAAGCTAGTGCTCGAAGCGGTGAGAATAATATCGTCCACATAAACAAGGAGATGGGCTTCTTTATCATGTTGTTTGTATGTAAATAAAGAAGGATCAGATTTGCTCTCTTTGAATCCAACACGAATTAAATATTGAGCAAAGCGGAGAAACCAGGCCCGAGGAGCTTGTTTTAGACCGTACAATGCTTTCCGTAGTCGACATACATGAGAAGGACATGTAATATCTTCAAAACCCAGTGGCTGTTGACAATATACCGTTTCCGTCAATGTACCATGAAGAAAAGCATTTTTGACATCGAGTTGGTGTATCGGCCAATTACGAGCAATGGCAAGAGATAACACAATTCGAACCGTTGCCGGTTTAACCACCGGCGAGAATGTCTCAGTGAAATCAATGCCATGTTGTTGAGAATAACCTCGAGCTACCCATCGAGCTTTGTATCGAGTGAGGGTTCCATCAGCCCCATATTTGTGTCTGAAAATCCATTTTCCTGAAACAACATTAGCATGCATAGGCCTGGTACAAGATCCCAAGTCTTATTTTTAATCAAGGCATTAAACTCCTCTTGCATGGCTTTACGCCATTGTGGGCATTGAATTGCACTTTTATAATTTTTCGGCACTGGAGATATGGAGGCAGTGAGACTAAAAACATGTTTTGGTTTGCTAATTCCTTGTTTTGATCGGGTCAACATGGGATGGGCATTATGGTTAACGATGGAGGTTGTAGGATTTTGGAGAGTGGTTTGAGAAAGTGGTGTTTGAGAGTCGGTTGTAGGGGTAGGGGTAGGGGTAGGATTTTGAGATGAGCTTTGAACTAAATCATGATTAGAAAATGTAGAAGAAGGACTAGGACAATATGTAATAGGAATGGTGTCGGAAGTAACAGGTGAGGTTGATGAGAATGTTGGAGCTAAGGGAGGTTGAATGTATGATAAGGAATCTGCCAATGGAAGGTTTAGAAAATCATAAGAATGTTCTTGAGAGTTTTTCTTTTGATATGGAAA
Source organism: Sedum album (assembly GCA_006409495.1). Lineage (NCBI taxonomy): Eukaryota > Viridiplantae > Streptophyta > Magnoliopsida > Saxifragales > Crassulaceae > Sedum > Sedum album. The sequence continues at coordinate 6,672 of QZGG01003759.1, read as the reverse complement.
CTGGGTCTCATCAAAAATAACATGCCGAGAGATAATAATTTTATTTGTTGACATATTAAGACATCTATATCCCCGATGATTTTGGGCATAGCCGAGAAAAATGCAAGGTGTAGAACGAGGTGACAATTTATTAGAGGAAGTGGAAGACAAGTTTGGATAACAAAGACATCCAAACACACGTAAATAATCATAAGAGGGAGGTATTTTGTAGAGTTTTTCATGAGGAGTAAAGTTGTTTATGGATTTTGTGGGTAAGAGATTTATGAGATGTGTAGCACAAGCAAGGGCTTCGGTCCAAAAGAAAGGAGGAAGATTTGCTTGAAAAAGAAGTGTGCGTATCATATTGTTAAGGGTTCTCAACATTCGCTCGGCTTTACCATTTTGTTGTGATGTATGGGGACAAGAAAAACGGAATTGGGTACCGGTTGTAGTGAACAAATGGTGAAAATTATAATTGTCAAATTCACCCCCATGATCACATTGTAAATTTTTAATTTGAGAGTGGAACTGAGTTTGAACAAAAGACATAAAGGAACGAAATTTGGAAAACACTTCAGATTTATTTCGGAGAGGAAAAGTCCAAACATAATGAGAGAAATCATCCAAAATGACAAGGTAATATTTGAAGCCAGAACAACTAAAAACAGGAGATGTCCACAAGTCACAGTGAACAATATCAAATGGATAATTGGTGATAGAGGTAGAAAGTTGAAAAGGTAATTTTTGGTGTTTTCCTAGCTGACATGCATGACATAAGGGAGAAAAACGAAGCAAAGGGCTGCGGATTGATTTATTTGAATTGAGTTGTTGAAGAATGTGAGTACCAGGATGACCAAGACGACGATGCCAAAGAATTTGAAGCTCATTTTGAGATGCAGAGAGTGCAAGTGAGCTTAAACGGGCATTTGGATGAAGAAATGGATAAAGATCACCTTGGCTGTTACATCGGACTATCTCGGTGCGAGTTGGAAGATCCTTGACAGAAAAACCAAAAGGATCAAATTCAACAGAACAATTATTATCTCTAGTAAATTTACGAACAGAAATCAAATTTTTGATGAGACCAGGAGTCACAAGAACATTCTCAAGGTGAAGAGGAGGGTTTTTGGATAGGGTAGTTTGGCCTAGGTGAGTGACAGGGAGTGTACTTCCATTACCCACAATAATATTAGAGGAAAATGTAATGCCAGGATTAAAAATAGACGAGAGAGTACCTGAGTTAGATGTCATGTGAGAGGAAGCCCCACTGTCCATGTACCATCCTTCATTTTGTTGTTGCATTGACATATTGTTTAATGCATTGATAAGAGCTTGTTGATCCCATTGGTGAGATATCATTGCTTGAGGTGGGCGGGGAGCAGCTCCAAGTAAACCGGGAGTCCAATTTGCTGAAGTAGAACTCCATGATAAAGGATGTTGCCACTGCAAAGAAGGATTCCAAGACATCCAACCACGACCGCCACGCCCACGACCGCCACGTCGGCCACGTCCGCGGCCGCGACTACGTTGGGAATCAGAATTTAAGTTTGATGGTGGGACTTGTGTTGATGGTGTTGTATCAACTGATGTTGGAGGTGGTGGCACTGGAGTTGAAGTGACATTAAGGCGGTTTCAATATTGGAGATGGTTGCTCGACGGGATTCTTCAAGAAGAAGCATGCTGCGACATTGTTGAAAAGTTGGAAATGGTTGTTGCATTGGAATAATAGCTGCCATGGTCTGAAAATCATTGTTTAGGCCACGTATGGTCTGAAGAACAAGAGTTTCATCGGATATAGGATTATCGACGTCATTGAGACTATCAGCAAGAATTTTTAATTTTTGGCAGTACTCAGTAACCGATTGAGATCCCTGAACAAGACTACGAAATTCAGATTCCAATTGAATTGCACGTGATTTCTTATTATCACGAAATAAATTCTCAATGGCATCCCATATCTCTTGTGCAGTGGCATCCGGTTTTAAAACAATGTCCATGATGTCGGGAGTAATGGATCCATAGATCCAAGAAAGGACAGTGTAGTCAAGGAGCTTCCATTCCGGATCATTTATATTAGCTATAGGCTTGCTGTTGACATGGTCTTGTAATGCAAACTTGCCGAGTGTGACTAGAAATAAAGTCCTCCATTTGTTGTAGTTGGATTGGTCTTTGTCAAGAAGAAAGGGGATATGAGTTTTTATAGAGGCAACATGCAGGGCTTGTGCCATGGCATTTTGGGCAGCGGTACGGGAGGATGATTCATTTGTGGTGGTAGGATCAGTAGCCATGTGATAGAAGGTGAAAAGAAGATGAAGAAAGTTAATCTGATACCATGATAGTGATAAGATGAATAAGAAAGGCTTGTGATGTCCTGCTTGTATTGATCATAGAGTAATATATACATGATGTCGTATGAGTTTCCTAATGCATAAATGTAAAGCATTCAATTGTAATTAACTTCTGAGAAGCTCTAGAGATGCATTGACTGTCAGAGCATATGTAAATTGAAGGGGAGCAACATTTGTACAAATAAGAAGCTAAGTATACGCAGTTATTTCTAAGTGTAGTGTAGCTTAAGGTGCAGCATATTTCGATCGTTTGTGATCATGTGATGAATGTTTAAAGTTTGGAAATGAGAGCTCAGGGTTGCGATTAACAAGGGGAAATTTTTTAAGATAGACTTATAATTCTTTTTAGGACCCGAGCCGACCACTGTTTTACTAAAAACACTAATTTTAATATTATTTGTAGAATTATCAAAATTAAAGATAAGTTAAAATTACGTAATTTTGATTCATAATTGCACATGAACATAATCCGAATCCCAATTTTATACACGAATTCATTTAAAGTCATATAATTTTACAATCACTCTTCAAATTTAGTCACCACTCAACAATAATTTTACAAATTCAACTTCTCAAAATTGCGAAACGGGGCTAGCTCAGTTGGTTGAGCACTTACCTTTGATTCCAAAGGTCAAGGGTTCAACACCCCGGAGTAGCATGATTTCTCCTCACATTTGTGTAGGAGGTGTTTATTGTCCCACTCTTGTGTGGACTTAGTGATTCTTCCCCTTGCAGGTGGAAGCTATTGATTGATCACAGTTGTGCCTAGTGATGCTATCAGGTTGTGAAAGAGGGTTATTTGAGTGCGCCTACAGAGTCTTCATGATATTTGCTCAAGATTGATGGGAAGAGGAGTCGTTTGACCTGTACTTCAATTGGATTTATATGTACTTGATGATATTGTATCTTGTACTAGTATTCTACCCAATGTAACCCGTATCAAAAAAAACCAATAATTTTACAAAAAAAACTTCTCAAAATTATTGAATATTAATTTGATATCAATAAACGAATAAACGAATAAATGAAATTGCAAATAATGTTACAAAATTTTGAACAACCTTTGATCGTAACCGATTAGTTTCGGGTTGATATCGAAAACCCGAATGTATCACTCGATTACCAAACTCTTCACATCAAGGCCCATTTATAACTAATGGGCCAGTTTTGTTCACATTGATGACAAACACTTCCTATACGGGCCTCGTCAACTTACTCCAATTTCTAACGGACCGTTTCACTCTTTCTATTGAGATGAAATCTCAGCCGTCGATCGAACCACACGTTCTCCTTCACACACTCTCAAAACCCTAATTCATAAACACACGTATATAAAACAAAGAAGCCGATTTGCCTCAGCAAAGCATCAGGGTCTTATCTTTCCGACCGCCGCATGTGCCTATTTTCTGTTCCTCAAATGGGGTTTTCAATTTCTATCATTTCCTTTCAAGAAAAGTATGGGTGATGCGGATGATGAAATCAATCGACTGGATGAAAACTCGGGTTTTAAAATCCGAGGCATGACTCTAATCTTTGTTGAATAGGAAGATCTGATGCATGAACCCATTGTTTTTGTTTTTTGTCTTGATGTGGTGGCCGGTGATGATAGTTTGAAAATGGTTGACGGAGATGCTGGGTCTGTTTAGCTCAGTGTCGATGTTGAGAATCATGAACTAGGACGGTCTGAGGCTGTCTTGTTTTGAAGATACGTTTTTTTGATGTTTTCTGAACTGATTTGTGGGTGATGAGATTATGAATAAAATACAGTTATCCCTGTCTTACATTTTAATGGATGCTGAGAAATTCATAAATCTGACGCATTTCCTCCTTTTGTAACTTCATACCTTTGACCGCTGATATGGTCCTGAAACTTGTGTTTGGTCCTCGATCTGAGGCATCATATGCAATTGATGCTAGCAGTAAGCTCCGAGCATCCGTTCTTTTTCCTTTAGTAGAATTTGATAATTGAATAGAGTGTACAAGTAAAGCAATAGGAATTAAAAGGCTTGGTTTTTATATTTACGGTGATGATTGTGTGAGATTGAATTTTTGTGAAAACTGTTTTTGGACTTAAACGTAAAATTAAAGTAATATAAAATTTGATTCCAAAGTAGTCTAATGGCCTGAATTTAATTTACAGTATTCATTCATGTATGAAAAAATAGTTTGAAGATGTTCATTTAAACATTTTTCTTTCCCATGAAGCCATTGACGAAACATTCAAATTTGGTAGAGATGTTATGTATATTTCCTCCAAGTGGATAAAGAAACTCATCAAGAATAACTTTGTATACCCATGTGTTCACCAACATAACTGATCATAACTCATCCAAATTGATTTCTTTAAGAGTAGGTAACCGAAATGCTCCCAGTGTGCCATTATCTTTGAACCAGCTACGAAATGAGCTCTTGAACTGCCTTGTATCATCAATGTTGGTCCTCTAAGTCTTGAGCTGCCCTATTCAGTTCTCAATTCAGCGTCAAACTACATTGCCCCGAAATGTCTGTTATATGGCTATGGCCCGAATTTGTCGAAAGTTCTTTAAAACAAAGTCATTCTGAATACCCTCTTCCTATTTGCACCAAGACTGTACATACTATCAGGATAACTAACCAATCCTAACAAGTACATGGCATTGCCATCCAACTCTGTATCTTCCCCTGCATATGAGTGTTTGAATTGCATAATCTTGGATAATAGCATGGCTGAGGAGGTTAATTCTTGTATGAAGGGTATATAAAATAAATTATTAATTAAATTAATTAAATGAACGAGAAAAACTATTTTACATACCTAATTTTAAACTACACATTTTATCTTTTAACTTAAGTATGAAATTTAAACCCTTTTTTCGAAATGAATGAATTTCCAGCAGAACCACTTTCCTTCATTTATTAGCTGAACACGCCTTCAACAAAAATAATTTCAAAATTAAATTTCACACCAAACTGTATAATTATGAGACCATGAGGGTGAATATGTGAAAGCATAAGACCTTGAGGCTCTAAATTGAAACAATCTAGAAATTTAGGTCATTGATGATTGGATATTTGGATCCCTTAAATGTCTTGACCTTGAAAATAGTGCATGTAAAATAATGATGTCGGCTACATCAAATGCTGCCAGAACAGATCAACCACTAGGAGTTGATTTAGGGTTTTCAGCAGAAGAAGATAAAAGGTGACTGAGAGTATGAAGCTTGTCCGGATAACCGCTGGATTCATTAACATTGATTGATATTCAAATTAGCCAACTTGTTACTGCATGGCAGTTGCTCCAGTAATTTATGGTGTGTAGGTTTGCTCAGATTGTATCATCATTCTCAAGCTGCTGCTTCTTTAATGCGTAAAATGCACCTGACAGGAACAGTGCTCAAGATTCAAAGGATTCAAAGTATGTCTAGGTTATGGAACCATCAAACCACAAACCATGTTGGCTCACTCGGCTGTAAGAGATTCAAAATCAGCTTTTCATCATCAACATCATCTTTCTTCTTTTGCTTGTGTAAAGTTCAATGGCAAATATCGACCCGTGATAACATTATGTAAGATAACAAAAACATGACTCAAGCTGAATAATAATTCTTCATAATGGTGTCGTCCCGTGACACACTACATGCCATGGTTCCCATGTTGCTATGGATGCAAGTAACGTCAAGACATATGCCTGCCTTTTTATCTATTAGGGTCACTCTGTCTTGTGCAAAATGTAGCATACATGTCATGTGTTTTTTATACGTCTAGCTTCAATCAATTACATTTTAAAACACAATAAAAATTAATTCAAATGACAAACTTCGATATAATTTAAGAGTACTGATGGGCGCATCAAGTGTCGGTGCATATCGAACTTTTGAACTGTGACATGTGATGTAATTCGGGCACATTTAAGATTTTTCATGAATTAAATATGGGGCAAATTTTTTATATGGAAATTTGCAATTCCTGCTTAAATATTTAATAATAGAATGTCTTCATGTCATTCTAGTTCTAGCTTACTATAGTTTCTAATAAAATAAACAGTACTAAACTTATTTTCATATATAGGCAAAATGTCAGCTTATAAGGTGCTGGAGGAGATGTTAACGTATGTGAACCCAAATGCCTTGGCTAGGAATCTCACGATGGACCACAAACATAAGATAGTACCCGGGCGGAGCCAAATTGTTCGTTCGAGGAGTTACTACTTGTGCCACCACCTTTGAGTACCGTAGTCTAGTCACATTCTGTACATCCAATTTCACCATTCTATGATTCATTGCAAATGAATGCGTCGTAAAAGACGGTGCAACCATAGTAACTTGCATTGAAGTCAGATCTACTTGAGCGCTAGGGATCCTGAACA